>JBBPOB010000169.1:0-26027 GCA_038091275.1 Tylopilus subfusipes
TCCGATCTACTCCCTCCCACTCCCCCATCACTCCCCATCACTCCCCAGCACTCCCTCCCACTCCCCCATCACTCCCCACCACTCTCCACCACTCCCTCCTACTCCCCCATCACTCCCTCCTACTCCCCCATCACTCCCTCCCACTCCCCACCACTCCCTCTACTAGGCTCCCACTCCCCCATCACTCCTCAGCACTTCCCAGCACTTCCTCCCACTCCCCCATCACTCTGCATCTCCCCAGCACTCCCCCAGCACTCTTCAGCCCTATCCAGGTCTGGGCCACACTGGAGAGTCTGGGGCCTTAACTAAGAGTGAGGGTTAGTTTGCTGATGAGGATCTGTCACCAAGTTAGGGTTTTGCTGATGAGTATGGGGTATTCAAGAGCTTACTAGGGCCAAATGGTGATCTGGGACATGTGAAAAGGTATTGGTTATGGGGGTGTATGGATTATACATGGTATCTGTTAGGAGGGAGTTGACTGTAGTACTGTATGTATTGTGACAATGATTACTTTTGATTGACAATCTACATACAACCAAATGACTGTAAGCAACTCCAAAAGGAGTATATGTGGCTGGACTTTCTAAACTGGGCGCCATTATGGCTCGCTTGAACTGTAGAAGTTCCATAAGTTAGCGAGCCTATGCGAGTGCCCAACAAGGACTCTGATTGGTCCAGAGAACTGTTGTACAGCACTTTCCCTTTTTATCCAGCATTGTTGATTGGGAAGGCCACCCAAAATAAATGGTGTCCTGTGCACTTGAATACAGTGCAAGTCGTTATAATCATACAGCAAATCAGCACGAAAGCAAATTTGGGAAGCAAATGTGACCATGCTAGCGAATACAAATGAGGAACATACAGGCAAAAAAAGAAAATTGTAAAGCACGTGTATAACCATTGTCTGACGAGAGAGCAAAAACGGTATGTATCATGAAGCAGCGAAAATTCATAGCTTGGCTGCGTCGACAAGAGAAAAAAGGAGAAGTGGACAGTTAAAAATGCATTATCAAGTTCGGATAGCGTCGTGGATCAACACGCCTCCGAGCCCCAACCTGCATCGAGTGCTTCCTGGAGGAGCACCACGTCTCGGGAGAGATCCGCAGCTTCTTGTAGAGCGTCCTCGATAAAGGCATTGAACAGTTTCGTACCGTCCCCGTCGACGTTATCTCTTGGGATCCAGGTCGCTTGGGTCATCGGGTATCTGAACAGCTGTCAGGGCGACTAGCAAGGGACAGGGGAGAAAAGAATAGAGGACGGAGTGACCGCTTACCCCTCCCACTTGGCTAACCACATGTACACGTATCCCTCTACTTTTTTGCGACCAACGAACTTCTCAACGAAATAACGTTCGGCGTCATCGGACACTTGAGGGTCAGGGCAATCAGGACGTGCACAAATATTGTCCTGATGCCGAAGGGTCTGACGTCTCGCACCTTGCAAAAGAAAAAAGTAAGAATATTAAATGTGTCCCCGAGGAAAACGTGCGTGTGATAGCTCACTTTCATTGCTGACAGATGTATCCTCCATTCAACGATCGCACTCAAATATCGAGAAAACGGAACTCACTGGCACGCCGGGCAGATGTACAAGGCCTCTCGCTCGAGTCGAGGATCACCAGACTTGATCCCAACACACACATAGTGGTACCACTTGTAACAACTACGTCAACCACACGTCGGTCAGCTCGCAAGGTAGCGTTTGTACCGAGTACTCACTTATCACATTGGATAAACTAGAGAAAAACAGGTTCAGACAACTGGCTCCAACGACACGTGGATAAAAACATACTTGAATATCCCCGTGGAGAAAGATGCTAGGGAGATCTGGCCACCTACCACCATCCTCGGTCACCGCGCTCCACACATCCTCTTTCGTCGGGGGCGGCAGGGGTGACTGTATTGCCACATTATCCTGTCCCTTTCGTTGGCGCACTCGAATTGGCGTACGTGCAACCTCCTCGGGTCGTGTCGCCCTCTCCGGAGAATGCGGTTCGAATTCCGGTGCTGCCACTGCCACCATCTGACCGGCTCGAACGTGTGTGTTTGTGGGGTGCTCGGGCGGCGCTTTTGACTCTCGTTGGAGTTTCTTGTGACGGCTGCTCGGGTGCGGCTCGCCGCGTTCGCTCTCCTGTCTCGTGCGTTTTCGGGGCGAAGGCAAATCAACCGTATCGGGATGCCGTCTTGTAGTGTCCACGAGACCGCGACTTGGAGCACACCCTGGCGCATCCGAACGCGCCATTGCATCGTCACTCGTAAAACGTGCCAGGGAGAGACGAGGAATGGCTGGCGTCTGCAGACGCGTAGCCGGTGCAGGTGCCTCCCGTATCTGATCAGGCGACACGTCCTTGTTGAAAAAATTCCCTGCGTCAGCAGCTAGGCCAACGTCACGAACGAAAGCAGGGCTGGACATACCCCAGGCAGTGCATCCGAGTCCCCATCCCCCTCACCCTCGCCTTCGCCCTCATTCACATTCCTCTTCCTCTTCACTCCCCTCATCTCATCCGGAACCCTCACATAAATCTTAAGCGGCTCCCGCCTCGCCAACAATGCCAACTCATCCAATGACGCGGTCGATCCACCTATTACCCTCCTTGCTGACGACGACGACCGAGCGCGCACTCCATGCCCTACCACCGTTGCTTCCGACACCGCATGCAAGAGGAACGCAGACGCGTCCCACGCGCCTAACGACCGCGACGAAATGGAGCGGTGTGGTTCCGAACAACGCCCTCTGCGGCTGCGCCGTCCCGTTCCGCGAGATGTAGAGATGGAAGCGTCGAGAGATGTGCCGTGCGCGCGTCGCGCGGTGGCATCACCGTCACTCTCACCTTGCCCACAATCGCTCTCCTCGTCCACGTCCGTCTCCTCCAGCGACGTCAGCGAGGACAACGACCCCTCCGAAACGCGCGGCGAACTCGACCTCCCTTGCCCTTCGTGTCCATGCCCATGTGCTGAGGACGCAGGAGGATGGTGCAACACCGACGAGTCGACAGAAAGCGGCTGGTGCGAAGACAGCATCTCTGCGAGCAACGACGTGGCAGCGCCAGGCGTCGACACCCCCGACACCGATCCCGACCCCGCGCCCAGATCCAACATGAGCGCACGCCACACCTCGTCTTCGTCTTGTATCATCGTCGGACGCACGTCGGACGACTCAAAAGGCGTCGCGTACCGCGACGGCGTCGTCCTCATCGAGGACGCCGAGGGCGGCGACGTACACCGCCCTGGAGGGGACGAATATCGAATATTGTATCCGGCTCCGTAGCCATAGCCGTACGCAGCGCCCGTATCGTCGTGATTGTGCTCGGGCATCAACTCGGTCCCAGACGACCTCGGCGTCTTGGATTCGTCCCCACTTCCAGTCACCCGAGGTTCGTTTTCGTCGTGCGATGACCGCGACGGTGCGTGCGCGAGTGTGATGATGAGCACTTCTGCATCGATTGAAGGATACGAAGCTTCAACACCCGCCTGGTCCGTTCGAGGACTCGGCTGTGCGTTGTCCATCGGCACATCAACACCGAGCCCTTCAGCACCCGCCGCCCCTCCTACGTCATCCGGGGACCTCATGTGCTCTTCTACGACAGTGCGGGCCCCAGTCAGCTCGGCCACACCACGAGGACGTTCCTCCATAACCAAACGCCCATCCACTGAGTTCGGCGAATACAGCGGCGGGGTCAACGGCGTCGGCAGCTCCGAGAATACCCCAAACGAACCCTGTCGAGCCTCCCCCGCGCTGGCAGCAGCACCAACCGCCACGCCCCGATCCCCTCCCACCAACGGCTCCGACGTAAATGACGGAGGCGTGGGAAGACTGGATGGCAATCCTCTGTCATCGACCTCACCTGGCGGTGAGGGTCGACGAGGGCCCGACACAGGAGGCGTGAACCCAGCAACCGTCTTCGCCCCACCCACAACGGACTCGCCCTCCGTATCAGAGATCATCCGAGCGTCCTCTGAATCCCACTCCCCGTAGGGTCGCCCAGGCTGGTGGCCGACGGGAATCTCAGCCCCTGGCACACCCGACACCCACATCGGCGTGGGGCGACTGGCACTACTCAGAGAGCTCAACGGAGAAGTGAGCGCCGCTTGCAAGTCACCAGACAGCTCCATCCGAGGTGGTAACGTTGAAGGATCCGCCCCCTTCGTTTCACAAGTCATCGGAGCGTCCTCCGAATCCCGCTCCGCATGGGGTCGCCCGGGCTGGTGGCCGATGAGAATCTCAGACCAGGGTGCAACAGACACCGGCATCGGCGAAGCGAGCGCCGCTTGCGAGTCGCCCGGCGGCCCTACCTGAGGTGATATCATCAGAGAATCTTCAATTATGAGACAGGGAGCTTGGCGTCGTGAACCTTGAATCGAGATACTTGGTGGGGACGACAAGATCTCCGTGGCGGGAGTGGTGCTGCCAGGTGAAGGCACGGTAGAGAGGTCTGAAGAATTGGAAGCACTGGGTAGGAGAATCGAGTCAACGCATTGGGTTCCCGAGTTGTAGGCCAGGGGTTCGCTTGGGTACGAAGATGAGTCGCTTTGTGGTGTTTGACTACCCGCCACGGTGCTTGGTGAACTACGGAGTAAGGCGTTGTGCATGAGCTCCACATACTCCGCAGTAAATGCGGTGGGTCGTACTGGATCAAGAAGGTTAGCAATCACTCCGGGACATGTCGCTGGTAAAGACTACACCAAGCGCGCCAAAGACAAACAACAAGAAGCGATGCTTCCCGCCGACAGCATCCACATATGTACAAATATCCGACACGACGGATATATAAAGGGGACTCACCGGGATTGCTAGCATACCGCCCATGCGCATGCGTCGCTGTAAGAAATCATTCAACGTGAACTTACTAGCAATGACACGGTAAGTGAAGCAATAGAAACTCACCTGGATCGACGCTCCAATCGACAGGAATAAGAGCAGGCAAATGTCCTCGAGTATTCGAAAATGAACATGACGGTTCAGACGTGGAAGAAGCGGGGTATGCTTGGATCGACGCATCCGCGTATTCTGCAGACAGCATTCCGTCAGTCGGCCCGAGACGAGAAGGTAGGTTTGAGACGAGAATGAAACACAAAAGGAGCGCACACAAGGTGGGCAGAACAAGTAATACGCGACCAACGTACCTTTTGCTGGCGCTGCAGGCAGTGGTGACGTCGAAGACTCTGGTGTAGGAATCCCGATCGAAGAAAGCGGTGACGATAGGTCAGATTGCGACGCAGACGACGCCGCAAGATTAGATTGCATGGATGGCACGGTGGAACCCTGTCGAGAAGACGGATCTACGACCGAGGATCGAGACAACACCCCTCCCGTACAGATCGCGTCGAGTATATCTGGGGACGAAATCGAGCCATCAAAGGAAACGAAAATGCCTTGAGCGAAACCCACTCACGCGAATGCGATGCATGACGGTCACGCGCAAGCAACCCCTGTATCGCAGCCTGTATCGCAGCCACGCTCTCCACGAGCGTCCTCTCATTTATCGCGTCCGCGCCACCGTCTCCATCGCGTGCACTCTCGGTGCCATCGACATCCTTGCTCGCGCACGCGACGGCGGTCCCGCCCCTACCCCGTCTTGCGCGGCCCCGGGTGAAGCGAGTGCGCGTCGTGCCGCTGTTAACGCCGACAACAGACTCGAGCTCGGAGAGGGTCTTCGCGGTCTTGGTCTGTGCGGTGCGGAGGGCGTGCAGCTGGGCGAGGGCGTCCTTGACGTCCGACTTGACACTGCCGAGGCCGTCTTGAAACGTCGTGAACTGGGAGCGGAGCGCGCTCAGCGCTGCTACGAGGGGGTCGGTGGTGGTGCGGCTGGGGTGCGAGGGGGTGCTGGCATTGACGGTGCTAGTGGTGTTGACGTTGGGGAGCGATGTGGAGGGAGGAGCTGTACCGGGGGGCGTAGAAGCGGGCGGGATGGACGGGCCGGGGATGGCGGGTGGAGAGAGGGAATGCATCGGACGTGGCGGCTGGGAAGATTCACTGGCAGAGGACGGCTGCAGGTGACGGGTGTGCGTGTGCGTCGTCGGGTCGTAGTAGTACCAATACCAGGCCTGCGGTTCGTACCACTGGCGCATGTACGCCGCTGGGTGCTCCTGTGCTGGCCCGGGCAGCGCGGGCGTCGATGTCGAGGACGAGGACTGGATCACACGATGGCTGTTCCCAGCGGTGGGCTGCGCTGAGGCATGCGGCTGTGGACGGCCAAAGGTGGATACGCGGGACGCCTCAAGGCCAGGGTAAGGTACTACGCCCGAACTGAGTGAGCTCGCTGCCCTGCCCTGTGACGCCGTCCGAGTCTCTGAGTCGGCCATATCCATGGTGCATGGCCAGCGACCGCCGATGGCGATTCGATCGATAAAACGACCACGCGTGACACCCGACTTCCGAATTCCGACTAGGGCGCCTTGTCGCTTCTCTCGACGACGACGACGACGACAACGACGATGTCCATCGATCCTAGACTCGAAAACTTTGTCGTCGACAGCGCGTACCGCGTCCTCGAGGTCATCGGCGAAGGCGCGTATGGCATCGTCTGGTCAGTCACTCCTCCCTCGACTCGCGATCATCCCCATCTTGACACATCACCGGTCTAGCTCTGCCATCCACCAGCCCTCCCAGCGCAAAGTCGCGATCAAACGCATCACCCCGTTTGACCACTCCATGTTCTGCCTCCGCACCCTCCGCGAGATCAAGCTTCTCCGGCACTTTTGCCACGAAAACATCATCTCCATTCTTGACATCCTCCAACCGTCCAGTTTCGAGCAGTTCAAGGAAGTGTACCTCGTGCAGGAGCTGATGGAGACAGACTTGCATCGCGTCATCAGAACGCAGCGATTGAGCGACGATCACTGTCAGTATTTCATCTATCAGGTACATCGTCACACGTCTCCAACTGCGTCCGAATCGACTGACAATCAAAGACACTCCGAGCCTTGAAGGCACTCCACTCGGCCGACGTCCTTCACCGAGATCTCAAACCCTCGAACCTGCTCCTCAACGCCAACTGCGATCTCAAAGTGAGTGCACACACACGCTCGTCAGCGTCCATTTTCATGCCTCCACACGCCAGCTGTGCGACTTTGGCCTCGCACGATCAGCACGACCGCCTCCCAACGTGGCGAACGACAGCAGCACGTTCATGACGGAATACGTCGCAACACGGTGCGTGCCTCATTTCCATCCAGTCCTTTGCGCCCGACGCGTCATCAAGGTGGTATCGCGCCCCAGAAGTCATGCTGACGTTCAAAGAATACACGCGCGCAATAGACATGTGGAGCGTCGGCTGCGTGTTGGCAGAGATGCTCAGCGGGAAACCCATGTTCCCCGGGCGCGACTGTGAGTGATGCCCATGTCCTACCCATGACAAGCGGCAAACTCTCTCGTCACCGTATGTATGCACTCATTCCATCGCAAGATCACGACCAGCTCTCCCTCATCCTCGACGTCCTCGGCACGCCATCCATCGACGACTTTTACGCAATCTCGTCACCCAGATCTCGCGAGTACATTCGTGCGCTACCGTTTAGGAGAGGGAAAGATTTCAAGACCATGTTCCATGGGGCCAATCCACTAGTAAAGCGTCGCGATGACACGCCAACGTATCTGTTCTCTAACCTCTTTCTCGGACAGGCGATCGACTTTTTGGAAGAGTGCCTTACATTTAGTCCGCAAAGACGCATAACGGTCATCGAGGCGCTTCAACACCCGTACTTTGAGGTGTGTATGTATATCCCTCCAGGCGATACCAGGGTCTGACTATACATCTCCGTGGGCCACACAGCCATACCATGACGCAGACGATGAGCCCGTGGCGGATCCCATCGATCCATCGTTTTTCGATTTCGATAACGGAGAGCCATCGTCGAAAGAACGGTTGAAAGGTCGGTGCTCCCCGGCGCGGATATATTTCGTGTGATTGACGACGACGGACAGAGTTGATATACCAAGAGGTCACGTCGAGGCCACCACCTGCGACGTCGTTCTTGACCCTGGAGAGCAGCCCGTGACGATTTGAGACGTCTTCTTGATTAGTGTATTACAGTGTTGTCTGGGTCCTTTTTTTTTTCCGTCAGGAATTTGATATGGTCATCATGTTGTACTAATGGCTCGTTCGAGACTGTGTTTCAGGGGGGGCAGGAGAAAAGTCTGGGCATCTGAAGTGCAGGCGAGGATTTCGCCTTCTCTTGGCAGACGAAAAGGGAATGGTACGTTTTCGTTCTCCATTTGGCTTGACGGATGTGACATTCGAGAGCTGAGATTGGAGGACAAGGGTCTGTGAAAGCGTTCAAGCGGTTACCGCATAAAGTGTCTGCGCAGATAGGCTGGGTGGTCAGACCGGTCTCCGGTCACATCGCCCCAGTGACGAGATCGATAATCAGCTCACCTGCGGACTTGTTCCCACTGCGACTTCCACCGCCTCGATAGCATCAAGCACGTTCGACAGGGCCGCTCATACATATTATTTAATGTCTGTTCCGCCCGTTCCTCCGCACCGCCCTGCCAGTTACGTGGTTCAGGCCCAGGACCAGCCCCCTCCCCTGCCCCCTCACCCCCACTCACATCCTTCTCCCGACCCACCACCACGACATCCCTCCACTCCCCTCCCCGCTCCCCGTCCTCATCGCTTGGATCCGAACATCCCCGCCAATGTGCGCCGCGTGTAAAATCCTGTCATCCATGTGTCGCTGATTACCCTATTTTTCGTATTACATGTACAAACAGATGGCAAGGACGTTGGACAACCAGGTCGCCGCTTTTCACCAGCCGCCATACCACGACCCGTACCGCACTCTCCCCTTGAGACCCCCTCCTCCTCCCCAGCAGCAGCTTAACTACAACCCTGCAGCCTCCCCTCCCCATCGCGCCACGTTCCAGCCCAACCCAAATCAGAACGCTTGGGGCCCTCCACCTGCTGCAATCCCTCCCCCTGCCTCTCCACGACCCCCTCAGCATTCCTATTCCTACCAGCAACAGATCCAGCAGTCTCCCCCGCTCAACCACAGAGTGTCCGTTCCAGCTTTGAATCGTACTCAACCTCCTCCGCAGCAACACATGCACCCGAGACCCAACACCGCAAAACCTTGCTACGTACCTCCACAGGCCCCCTCTCCTCCCAGGCAGAACGGGACACCCTCCCTCACTGCCCCGCTTCCAACCATACAGTCTCTCACCACCGCCCTCCCCACTGCCCAACTGCCCAACCACGACCCTGCCTTGAAAATTGCATGGGCCCGTGACGTCCTCATGCTCGTCGACCGCGCTCAGCAAAACGCTTCAGGCGACAACCCTCCCGTCGGACCTGTCTCCATACAGGATCCCCAACTCGCCCGTCTCGCCCAGATTGCAGTCCCGCTCGTCCTCCAAATCGCGTTCGCCCAGCACCCTACCCCGATGCCAATTTTCGCCGCGGAAGCGATCTATCTTCGTGCCACCTTCGCCGCGTCCGGCGCATACCCAGATCACGTCCAAAACAATCCCCGCGTCGCCTTCCGCGATTTCGAACAAGCCGCGCGCGCAGGCTACGCACAGGCTTGGTTCCGCCTCGGCCGTGACTATGAAAACTTCAACGATGCCACTCACGCCCGCGACTGCTTTGAACGCGGCGTCAAGCTCAACGTCGAGAGCTGTGTCTACGTACGTCATCTCTGCCCGCTTCCTTACTGCGTGCGTCCAATTAACCATTTCCCACGCGTATGTAATACAGCGTATGGGCATGGGGCACTTGATGGGCCAGCTCGGTCTCCCTGTCCAGCCCGAGGTCGGCGTCTCGTTGATCCACCGGGCGGCGACGCTCGCGTCCGTACAGGTCCCCCAGCCCGCGTACGTCTACGGTCTCCTCCTCCTCGGCGAATTCGCCCACGTGACCGTCGCACCGCACCTCTTCACCCCACTGATCCCGCTCCATTCGTCGGTGCAGCAAGAAGCGCGCCTCCACCTGGAGCGCGCCGCGTTTTTGCACTTTGCGCCCGCGCAGTACAAGCTCGGGCACGCGTACGAATTTGCCCTCGCGCCATTCCCGTTCGACGCCCTGCTGAGCGTGCAGTATTATTCGCTCGCGAGCCAGCAGGGCGAGGTCGAGGCGGACATGGCGCTCAGCAAGTGGTTCTTGTGTGGCGCCGAGGGCGCGTTTGACAAGGACGAGGCCCTCGCGTTCACGTTTGCCGAGAAGGCAGCCAAGAAGGGGTTGCCGAGCGCTGAATTTGCGATGGGGTATTACAAGGAAGTGGGCGTCGGCGGGCCCAAGGATATCGAGGCTGCGCGCAAGTGGTACCAGTCGGTGAGTCCCTCGTGTGCATCGCGTGTGGTTATGCTAAAACCCTCCCCACGTAGGCGTCGGAGCATGGAAACACAGACGCGATGGAGCGCTTGGCAGCACTGTCCCAGCCGTCCCCACAATCGCTCTCGCGGCAAGAACACGACACGATCACCGAGTCCAAGCTCGTTCGGAAGCGCACGCAGGCGCGACAGCGCTCGGAACGTGAGGGTGGCGCGCCACGGCCCTCCCTCGAGGACGGACGGCAGGTCGTCGAGGTCATTCGGAGGAACTCAGTGGCGAGGCACCATGTGCCCGGTGCCGGCGCCGCCGGTGATGTTTCCCCGGTGCTTCCGACCGTGAGCGAGCAGCCGCCGCAGCTGCCCCCACCGCAGCAAGGGGCGGGACCGAGACAATTCCTGAATCAGCACCGATACACGCTCGTTGATCCTGGCTCGGGCTCTGCGGGCGGCTCACCCCCACTGACGAGGACGGGCTCGCCGAGCTATGCGCGGCCGGCGGGACGTCCGCCTGGTCAGCGCACAGGGAGCGTGCCTTCGCCTGCGTTGCCCCCTGGTGCCGGTGATGGCGGTGGGGAAGGGGACGTGGACGGCACGGGCGAGTTGCCGCGTCCCAAGGGTCCGACGACGTTTGCAGAGATGGGTATTCAGGGTGTCAAGCTCGAAGAAAAGGATTGTGTGATCATGTGATCATGTCAGCGTTTTCTTCGTTTCATTTGGCGTTGGATGGGTACAAGTCGGAGGACCTACATGGCGTGCTTTGGAGTACCTAATGGTGCTGCTCTGGTTTTTGATTCGCCTCTCTTTTTCCCCTAGTGACGTTTGACGGACACCGTCTCAATGATTACCTTGTTTTACGACAACATACTTCTTACTGCATACCATGCCTTGTTTGCTTTACTATTCGTGGCCTCGGCACATGTGTGCTGTGTTATAAAGTACATACCATAGAGTGCAATATTTAATAGGGGGTCTCAAACTATTACTTGCAACATCCCCTGCTAGTATGGTTGAGGAGGATCACTGAGGCAAAGTGATGGTGTGACCAAGCACCAGTAAACATTGTCATCTTACTGTATTACCAATGCAATCAAGAATCTGTGTGCATTTTTTAATTGAAAAATACAACCAAAACTACTATGAAACATGCTGCATGTTACTATTGATAAAGTCCAAGTGATCTTGCCAAAGATTGGCCACAATCTCATCCTGCTTGGTTGCCATTGCATTGCATTCATTGGCCATGATGAAACCATTTGCAATGGTGCCATATATCCCTGGTCCATCAGCCATGCCTGCCAGCACCTCTGCTGCAGCTTGTTCTACCTCATGGTCTGTCAAATCACTGGGGTCATGGTAGTGAATGATATTGTGTATGCAACAAAGCATAGGGGAAATCCAAGCCTGTATGCCCATATCATACTCAGGAAGGTTCACAAGGATTCAAAACCACTGCTTGAGAACTCCAATAATCTGCTCAACAACATTTTGGAGCTGCACATGACATAGATTAAAGTGTTCTTGGGTGTTCTTGGGTGTTTAGAACAAATGTAAGCCATTTGAATGCAGCAGGATTGTGAACATACCTTATCTGTGCATGCTCCCATTTGGGTAAATGATACCATTGCATTTAGTGAAAAACATGTAAACATTGGGACAGTTTTTTGAGCCACTGTATACTTGTATTGTATAGAACTAGCTTGGATATATTTACTACAACTGCAGGTTTTATATATTCTGTGGTCTGCCACACAAACCAACCTAGAAGAGAGAGCTAGGAGATCATATGACTTTGTGAACCAATGGTGTAAAAGAGAAAAGGGAGTTGTATGATCTGAAATGACCAATCAGAAATGGAACAGAAATCATATCACTAGTACAATTATTCTATTGAAAGGTGAGAACTACTCTTCCCAAAGAGGAAGGTGGTTTAGTAATACAAGGAAAGAAAGAAAAACACATACATATATTATAGCAGGCAACAAGGGTGAGAAAGGGCAGGTGAGGGTGAGAATAAGTACTTGAGTGAGGATGAGATGAGAGGGCAAAAGGTAGTAGTAGAACTTAGTGAATTTTCTAGATGTAAGTCACATGATCACTCTTGCACACTTGTGTGAGTTGTGACTTGGTGAAGTTAGAACAAGGATTAGAATTAGGATCACATCAGCAAACACTAGCACACCCTATGCCATGCTATGAGTACTATGAGATATCTGTGAGGAGACTAATAGTCTGTATCAAGTCTGTTCACAGTCTTACCATAGGCTATGTCAGCCTGTGATCACTATGACACTATAAACACTATGAGATTGCTATGAGATAACTATGAGTTACTATGGCAAAATCTTGGATTTGCTGATGCACCTTGCCCATCTTTTCTCCACACACAACAATGACAACACAATGACCACAACAACACACCCTCTCCCTCTCCCTCTCCCTCTCCCTTGTCCTCACTCACCTTGCAACAATGACAACAAGCCCTGGCCCTCTCCCTCTTCCAACTCATGATGACATGATGACAATGTGACAACATGATGACAATGGCAATGGGTGCACCCTTGCCCTCTCCCTTGCCCCCCTTCCTCTCCCAAGTCACAATGATGTGACAATGATGTGACAACACAATGACAATGGTGACTGGTACACCCTCTTCCCTCCCCCTCCCCCTCCCTCACTGATGAGATGACAACATGCACACCCTTGCCTTTACAATGACACAATGACACAATGACATGACCCACAACATAACAACAACACATGCACCCTTGCCCTTGCCCTTGCCCTTGCCCTCACCCTTGCCCTCACCCTCACTGGTAACATTGTCCTCATCCTTGCTCTTGTCCTCCCCCTTGCTTGCCAGTGATGTGACAGCAACAATTTGCCCTTGTCTTGCCCTTGCCCTTGTCCTCCCCTCACTCACCAGCAATGTGATGATGATGATGAAGCAAGAGTTACATCATCATCATCATTACCCTCACCCTTGTCCTGCCCCTCACTTGTCCTTGTCCTCTCCCTTGCACATCCTTGCACACCCTCATCCTTGTCCTCACTGGCACCCTGAGAGGGCACAGAAGTAATGGTACAACATGCACAATTGTGCACATTGTGCCATTGCTTCTCTCACTCTCACCTTTGCCCCCTCCCTGCTCATACCCATGGGTAAACCTGCTGCAGGTTGGGTATGGGTATCTAGTAGCCCACCCATCAGAAAACCCATACCTGCCATATGGGTATGGGCTTTTGCCAGGTATGGGTATGGGTACAGCTCCTGATACCTGTGGGTTACCTGTGCTCTTGCCTGCAGATATCCATGCATCTGCTCCCATTTAGGCACAGGATTCGGTTTTCAGGAATGAATGCCAAAGAACTAGAAGAGCTGATCACTGTGAGCACTCCTTGATCTGAGTTTTCTCTTCAAGTTCTTTGCCTTGACATGAATATGCTCATCAATGTATTGTTCTTCGCTCAGGAATCTGTACATGTACAACATACATTGGTCCAAAAGAAACCAAGCAAGTCATGTAAAACTACAGAGGTACAATAATTATGAATGCTACATGTGATGAGATGGAACATGAGGATGGGTGACCAGAAGGACAGTCATTGAAACCATATTTACAAACTGGAGGAGCAAGACAAAAAGTTTCATGATGTTCATGAATCTTCAGAGGTATCCATAGAAGTGAGACTGTATAGTGTTAGGTCAAGAAAACAAGTACTCCCCATTGATGTGGGAAAGTAAAGTAAGACAGCATTACATACCTGAGCAATTTGCTTTCTCTGACACAGCTCATGAAACAACTCAGCGCGACAGCGGGTCAGGTGTAGACGTATAGATGGCCAGCCCAGGCATGACCGCCACATATTCTCCGAAATACGGCACCGCGTTCTTGTTCGACCGCACCGTCAGCCGCTTCAACGCACACCGCGAACGTCCGAGCATCCCCATGAACGCAGCATGCGGCCACGCGTCGCGCTCGCGATAGCAAAAACACACGTCAAGGTCTTCGAGCGCGGGCAAGGTGAGCGTCGCAAAGAGGGCGTCAACCCCCGCCCGGATCACCTTGATCTCGATGCGGCGCAGCCGGGGGTGCACGACCGGTCCCGGCGCGAGGGTGCGTAGGGCGCGGAGCTGCTCTTCGTCTGCGGAGAGACACGATGCGACGAGCGTGCGGAGGCGGCTGCACCGCGTGAGCAGATGGACGAAGAGCGGGCTGCTGAACAAGGCAAAGTGCATGTTCAGCTCGACCAAGCTGTCCCAGGGCAGGTTGATCCCGTCGAGGGACTGCAAGTCGTAGTTCAGGCACTGGAGAGATGCCGAACGGAGGCGGGTGGCCGGTCCGGGGAAGTGGATGGAGGGGGTTTCGCGGTGGGAAGTGATACGAAGACGTTGGATGGGAATCTCGGTCTCGGTATCTGGGACAAAAAGGGCAGGCAGTGAAGGACCGTGCCACCAGAGATCGCTGCTCTGGCCAATGAGAGGTCGGAGCCACCGTACGGCCGACGAAACCAGTGTCGGATCTGCAGCGAGCATGTTGATGTCATTCAGGACCCGAAGGGTCAAAGGGACGCTCTTGGCCCTGGCCAACCAAGACTCGCACCCACGACGATACGCATCACAGGCGGTTTTCTGGAGATAGATGGAGAGCGAGGACCAGAGGCGGGGGGTGGACATTGCCACATCGCGCCAACGGCGGCACACCCGGGCGAGGACCATGGGAGATTCGACATCCCTTGGTGTGATGTATGGTGTTTTGGAGAGGCAGTGGTAGAAAACCTCGCCCAGTATTTCTGGAGGGATCCGACGAGCGGGCGAGGTAAGCGCCTGGTGAGCAAGAAGCGACCCGCGCACATGAGCGCTATTTTCCTCGAGCTTGGCTTGGATGGCAGCGAGTTTCCGAATAGCAGTGTCTACATTCGCCATCTGTGATGCAAGGGTAGAAATCTGGGTGTTTCGTTCGGAGACGATGGCATCGATAAGGGGAATATCTTGCGGGCCAGGGACGACATTGATGGCACTGAATTTCGAGAACGGGGTGTCAAGATCGGACGGCTATAAAAATCAAGCAACCATGAGGAAAGTTTGAGGAAGAGCGACGATCGACTGACCAAAAGGGATGTCTGTTACAAAAAAGCTAGCATGAGACACGATTGCGCCATCGTTGCCATGAAATGACGAGCGCACCTTGCGGAGATACTCATCCAACTGATCGTGTATTGCTTGCAGAATATCCATGTCTGGACCTCTTCGTCGACTTGCTGAGCGACGACCGCAGGGTTGGCTAGCGACTTGGACAAGGGCAAAGGCCCAGGGCAACGAGGCGTGACCTGATATGAAGGCCTGTCACTGGCACGCGAGATCCGCAGCCTCTGAGTACTACTAGCAGACCGCCACTGACCATGCTATGCATACTAATCATTGACAAGTCTCGTAATGAATTAATGACAGATGGGCCTGGGAATTCGCCTCACAGGCCATATGCTTCTTATCTGCTCGAAAGAACATTATATAATGTCACCCAGACCATCCATTACTGATTTGCACTTATAGCTACTTGTGGCTTAGGTTAAGTAATATACAAGTAAAATGGGTTCCAAGTAAATTTGCACCTGTGTCAGTAGGTTCCAGTCCTGGAACCCACTTGCTCACTACTTATCACTTATGGTGCACTTGGATAAGTGAGAAAAAAGTGGGGTTATCAATTATAAGCTACAAATAAGCAATAAAATTATGTGTGGCACCCCAACATGTTGGCTGCCACCCAGTAAATAAATGGACAGAAAAGTAACACTTGCGAGGAGAGGAAAAGTAGACAGCTCAACCCAAAAAGGGTAATGTAGATGGGAGAGGGGAATATGGCCAAAAGGGGGTATTGAGACTGCAATGGTTGGAAGCAAACAGGCCAAAAACAAGTGGTATCAGCAATGGGGTGGATTAAGAAAACATGACTAAGAGACTGTACTAGTAGGGGGGAGGACAAAGATGAGGGTACAGAGAAAGCAAGAACAGCACAGAAGTTTCTAACAAAAAATTGTTAGTTGGTGTACTGCTGAGTGGATGGACTTACAAATGTTGCCATATTGGTCACTCTTAGTGACTGAGGCAGATGCCGTGGCCTCATGCTTGGGTGCCAAGGTCAAAGCAACCTTGTAAGTGTCTGCAATAATGGCTGCAATCTGGGCATCCATGTGCTTCTTCACCCTTTCTGTGAGCTTCCTTGTTGATGAGCCCCAATTCTGATCAGAAAATGTGAATGCCATGTTGCTTTCCTTGCCAGAATGCTCATTCAGTTTTACAGACATTTTTGGGACAATCTTGCCATCCATCAAATATGTGCCTTCATTGCCCTTGAAGGCATGCACTTCAAACACATTTTCGTCAGCTGGACCATGCTTCACAATTGGCAGATACATCAATGGGCCAGCGACCAATTCTTCATGTGGCTCAGTGGCAGGGATTTTGCATCCTTTGGGGTGCAAGTGTAGCTGCTCTGGATTCAAGAGGTAAGTAGAAGAGTTCCAGTAAATCACAAAGATATCTCCTTTGTGCTCACTGTCAAGTGTCTGTTCATAACAATGCCCTGCTCACATGCTGTCTCTCTCTGCTTCTTCTTGGGCTTTGCAGCTCACCTCATGTTTCTTGAATCCTTGTTGCTTAAATGACTTCCCACATGTCAAACAGGGTATTTGTGTATTGAGCATTGTCTTGGAATAGTTGTATTTTTTTGAGGCTGTCACTGGACGGGCATGGTGGTTGAGGGGAGAGAAGGCACAAGGATGGCCGAAGATACCATATGTGCACAGCTTCTATTATTCACATAATATTGATTATCAGGTTAGCTGCATGGGAAAGATGTCATTGTAATTGAATGTGTCCATTACTGTCACTTATCTAACAGGTACATGCCATTATTATGCCATTGTAATGAGCCTTATCAGGACTTGGCCCAGAATGGTAAGCCAGTGGCATTAGCATGTGGCAAAAAAAGTTGTGACAGAATATCTAGTATTTTTTAATGCACACTAGTGCAATCAGCACTCCAGTTTCCTAATAAAAAGGTTTCTGACTAAGCCTTATTGAGTGTGAACTGAGTGAACCTTAAGGGAATTTTCCCACACTTCTTCCCACCACATTTCATAACTAACTCTCACACAAAGTGCCTCATGATATTTTCCCTAGTTAAGTCTTGCTAGGCTCACCACAATTCAACAACTACCAGATATTAGGAACTGACTATCTCAGAAATTAATACACCTGGTAACCTTATTACTAAGCCTTCCCACACAGCCATAGCTTTCATGCTTCAAGTAGGAAAGGACATAGAAGCTTAGACCCTTGCCAGTTAGAGTGTGACTAGCCTCATTCATACACCAATTGCTAATAAACATTAGCACCACCAACACCACAAGCTAGGAAGAAGCCAACCCTATTCTCTGAATAGACATATTCGAGATTGGAAGAATGACCAGGGATCCAATTAGCTAAGTTTCTCACTTACTCATTAGCAATACTATTGTTTGATCTGGTAGGTGTGTTGTCCATCACCTGCTTATAGTTAGATTGGGCTTGGAGGGAAAATTAAAGAGTTCCCTAGCATTCATTCATCTTTCCCTGACTAACAACACTGTATTCAGTCCACTGACATTGTACGTCTTTTAAGAAGTTGTTTACTATTGTGAGAGTGACTCAAGGATCCATAGGGATTTCACCCTTAACTGGGCTCCTCAGGGAGGGTATTACTCCTTCTGTGTATATCTGACCTAGAGGACTTTTGATCCTCAGAGCTGAATTGGGCTTAATGGTGAGTCGAGTGAGCTTGATATTGGAATGCTGAGGGGTCAATGAACTCATTGCATCCCCCATGTCATCTATTGTCATCTCTCACACAACTCTTTCAATGCTACTTGCCAACTGAGGGGTGACATAGTCCCCAGGCATCTGAGACTCAGGCTCAACCTGCTTTTGGCCCAAGCTCTGGCCAATGTCTTTGGCCTCATTTCTGGGAGTTGTAGCTCCCTTTTTTGTCTTTTTTGTTGACTTTTTTCCATTAGATGGGTCTTTTGGAGATCATTGACTGGTATCTTTTGGAGGCAGGTCTCCCTCACCTCCAGACAGTTTTCCTACTGTCACTTGCACTTGACTGTGCATTACTGTGCAGCTCATGTCACAAATTGAAGTTAACAAGCTTCAAAAATGTAAGATTGAGGTCCTACTTTGTTGCACTCATGATCACACAGGCGAAGTTAACTGTTATTGAATTTGCCAAATGATGTGTAAAGTATAATGTAAAGCAGAATGAGGACTGTCATCAGGACAGCCCTCTTTTTATACTAACTACCAGTGCATGTGATTACTTCTATCACATGCACCATGACTGATGTGATACAGACACAATACCATATATGGGGCTGTAGGCCCCTAACACAAGGTGAGCGCTTGAGCAAGTGTTTGGAGCATGTCCTTCTCCTACTATACCACATTGCTGAACTGCTTGGAAACAGCAGCTTGGCACACCACCTACTTGGCATCTCGGCTCAGCCATAAGAGCCCAGGTCCAAAGCTGGGTTTTTCCTCAAGGTGTGCCTCCGGTCCGGGCTCTTAGTAAGTTAGTAACGGGAGTGAGTGTTCGGAAGTCGCCGAACGCACGCCTCTTGCCTCACTTACGCCCGCAGTGTGCCAACCCAAGTTGAGGTGTTACCAGTCTTTCAAATTCCCACGCTGCTCTCGCTGGACAACTTCTGCAAGTCGAAGCTCCCTGTTCATGTCTTCAGCACCGTACGGGGTCCTGCCCACTCACGACGACCACGATTATTCAAACCATTGCCAGTCCAGTTCATTCTTGACACAAATCTCCCCGTCGTTGCGTCGGTGGTGGCTAGGGTGGTCCTCATCCACGCACAAGCAACCGGCAGTAATGCTGCGACCTCGAACGCTACTCAACACCTTGAAATTTGCGATACCCATCGCGCTGCTCGCACTCTGGTGGGTATGGCACACTTTCGAGCCCCACCTTCATGTCGACCTTGTCTTTTATGACCGCAACTGGATTGCCCACGATATTCACCCCATCACGCCGCTCGCGGGCTGCTTCAACCCGGACCGGGTCAGTCCGTCATACAATGTCACCGAAGAGGTGTATGGTAAGAAGCGGTTCGAGGTCCAAGCGGGCGTCCCCATGCGAATGGGCATGGATTGCTATGCCTTTGCTGGAACTGTCGTTTTACCAGATCACGACAGCCGTGAAGACGGCTGGATACCACCCGAAAACCGCAACCAGTACCACACCTACTGGCGCACAGATCTCGTCCCGCTCGGGGAGCGCCAAGAGTGTATGCTGAAGTCCTTTTTCGCAACTCAGAACATGCCCCGTTCCCGCCTCGTCCTCTGGTCGAATGGCGACCTGAGCGAGAACCCGATCGTGCGCAAGTACATTGAACGCCATCCCGAGTCCTTCTCGCTCGCTGTTGTCGATATTACCGCCCTCGCCAAGGGCACCGCTATGGAAGAGAGCAAGCTTCTTCGACTGAATGACAGGAAAGCGTGGGTCGACGGTGACCTTGTCCGTCTGCTCGTCATCTGGCACTACGGCGGCATGTGGATCGACATGGACATGCTCATTACTCGCGACCTCGAACCGCTTCTCGAGCACGAATTTGTCACCCAATGGGATTGCTGGGGTAATATCTTCTTCCTTTCCCACCACCCTCCAGATCGACTGACGTCCTGATTGCCTTTTCCCACTTTCCTTCCCCCCAAATTTCTGACGATAGGCAAAACGTACCAAACGCTCAACGGCGCTCTCATGCACTTCAAACGACGCTCGCCTTACCTCTGCGAAGCATTCCACCTCATGGCCACATCCTCCCCACCGCGTTCCCCCTCGACCGACTGGGGCGCGATCCTCTACCTCCGCCTCTGGCGCCGCCTCCTCGCCGCATCGATACCCCCCTTCAAGATCCTCCCATTCTGCTTCAGCGACCCCCTCGCATGCCGGCTCGACAACAGCGTCCCGGACCCGTTTAAGCCCGACCGCGTGGATGGGCAGTGGGCGGACGGGTATGGGCTGGAAGAAGGCGGGGGGCTCGACATCGCGCTGCACAAGATTTTTGCCGTGCATTTGCACAATCGGTGGGACAAGCCATTTCCGCGGGGCGGGTGGGTGGAGCGGCTGCTGCTTCGCCGGTACGACGAGGTGTTGGTACAACATGCACCGCCGTCTTGGGAGATGCTGTAGAGATGACGGCTGATCGGGAAGATGTGATTTGTGTGAGTGGGTCTGAATGCGTTCGAACGCGTTGCGGGCTGAACGTTCTTTTTTCCCTCCTCAAGATACACTTGTGCACTTAATAGCCTCGTCGCCTGTCGTATCCCTTGACGAGGAACGATGCCGTTGATCATGTAACTCTTATGTGTTATCTGTTTCTATTTCGATACTATAGACCAATCCTACGGAACGCGTATTCAGACTCACCTTCCTTCCCAACGCGGCGTAAATGAGAAACGAGGAGAAAAAGATGAAACATTCCAGGTACGCCTTTCATTGTTAGACCTCTATACAGTACTCGGTGGTCGTCGATGATTATATGCTATCTAACGAAAAAAGAGAGACGAAATGAAGAGGGACAAGTCCGAGATGGATCTACAAACAAAACTGATCATCGGGTGGCGATGGGATAGCGATTACGTTGCTCAAATCGAATGCGATTCATTCCTGCTGGAATGAATGCTGGAATGAATGTATTTGTGCGCGCATGGAACCGTTTGCGATAACGAATAAAGGAAACAGATAATATCAAGAAAAGAATGGGGAATGCGAAACCATCCCTCCCTCCACCACATCACCGGATCAAAAAGGTGTGAACTACAGCGAACGCGCACACCGCTGCACATGCCAGGAATCCGAGTGCGTACCCCGACGGACCATCTTGCGTGCTCACCGCCCAGAGCTGTACAACGAGGGAGTGCGCGTCACGTCAGCGTGTGAGTACGAGGACAAGCATGGGATCCGAGAGAACTCACGTAGCCCCCAAGAATAGGCCCGACACAGCGCGCAAGGCTGACGATACTTTGTGCAACGCCATTGGCAAACCCAACCGCTGCTGGCGGCGTCACTGTTGAAGAAAAAAATTAGTCTTGGCACATCGATGGCAAGGCGTACGAAGGTGGGCGTACTGTAGTTGAGAAGGATGGCCACGGCCGTGTATGCAAACGTGTTACCACAGTACCGAACGGCGCTGTTTGTTTCACTCAGGTGATAACCAACACAAGCATCGGCTAGGACAAATGTGCTTACGTGCTCACAATCAGGACTGAAGAGGTGAGGCTGTTAGACTCCGGATTCTAGGATGATGACCTTATGGACTTACCACCCATGAGAAAGACATTGCCATTGTCAGTCGTAGTTGCAAAGACGCGGTACAGTATGACGGTGAGGTAAGCAGGGATGAACAAGAACGATCCGAGACGGAACATCGCCAAGTGCGAGAAACGTCCACGGGGAGGGCTAATGAGAGCGTCAGAAGCTTTGTGACTCCCGAATAAAATGCTTGTACGTGCCCAATATTTCTAAAGCAAGAGATTAGCACCAGCGTATGAGGCAAATGAACCAAACGGATTGCTCACGGATAGAGGTGGAATTGGTAGACGATCTGGAACAGACACATCAAAGCAACTACGAAAGACCATGTCAGCGGTACTCAGGATCAAGATGTCAACAGGACACACTCAATTGCGAGAAATGTCTTGGGTTGAGATTCAACCCTCCAGATCGATAGTCGCTGTCGTTCACCGCATCAGTCTCCACCAACCTGAACAACGAAAAACTGGACTCACGTGACGAGATAAGATAAGAATACTTGATCGTGCGTCGTGCTGTGCAGCGCTAGCAACCCATACTGAAAGATGACCAGGAGAGGTAGCTGGGACGCAAGAGAGGGGGGTTTCTCTGCCATTTCTTCTGCAGCGTCAGCCTCGGTCCCAGTGATCGCGTGCACCGGCCCGCGGCGCTCAAGAATAGGCGTCAATCCATCCAGAGGCTCTACTTCGCGTAGCTGTGCGTCGAGGACAGCAGGCGGAGTCCGGACGCCCGCGTGGGCAAAGATGCTCGGGCCAGTCGTGGACAACCGGCGAGAAAGACGGCCGCCTCCAGGCACGGGTGAACCCCACGTAGACGTCCGCGACATGGGAACACCTTGGGCCATAGGGAACCTGATCACCGACGAACGTGGACGCGGCTGAGACGAGATCGTCACATTGTCAATGCTCCGCAAAGGCTGTCTCCCGCGAATTGTTCTGAAAACGTCCTGGCCGTCAACACGCTCTTCGTCACCCACCCTCGCCTGTTCCTCGTCGGTTGGCATGTCGGCCTCCAAATCATACTGCTCTTCATTGCCGACGTTCATCGCGGCGGCGACCCACAGGTCCGCAATGTTCGTCACCGCATTTTCATTGGCCATGAGCAATCGCTGGGCAAAGTTGAGATCTGAACCCTCATACGACGCCGGATGGCCATCGAAGTAGGCACTCCACCCGCTTCTCAGCGTGCTCGCCATGCTCCTCCGTAGCCGGATTGTACTTGCTAGACGATGTCGCTGGTTGTTACCATAGCCATATGCGGACCCGTTCGCTGGGCTCAATCGTTGTCTGTCTAGGGACGGAGATGAAGTCAGTGGGACAGATGGTGTGGTGGAGATCTCAGTGGGATGAACGGCCGGCGAGCTTGATCGAGTGTATACGGTGAATGAACGCGATATTTTGCGCTTAAGGGTACCGAAAAGTCCTGAGGGTTGTTCGCCTTCAATGGGCTCGTTGGGCTCGTTTACAACCTCCTCTTCAGGTATTGGCGATGGCTGGTTTCCAGGCTTTTCTGGGGGAAGACGTATGGCACCTTCCATTGGCCCTCCATCTCGACCAAGGAAAAGTGACAATAACGAGCCTATGTGAAAGTGAGCACGGAAGTAAGACAAAGTGTAAAGGTAGATGACCGCACCGATCAAGGTAATGCTGCCAGCAATAGCGCATGGCAAGAAATACGGGTAATCCACGAAGAATAGGACATGTCCATATATGTCTGGCCACTTTTCCGCAGGTCGTTCGACTGAACTATATGTCTGAGCGATTGCAATGATGATCAACCACGAGATAACGCACACACTCCTCCAAGAATGGCACCTGCGACACCTCCTAAACCCCAACAAAAGCTGCGGTGAAATAGGTACTGTCAGTGACCGTTCGAGAGATGTATTGCAGGAGCAGTTACCCCATGATGGCGTATGCTCTGCCTTCGTTGGTAGCATCGGTTACAATGGCAACGCATCCGCGAGCCACACCGACCGCACCCGCAAAGATACCCTGAAGCAACCGAACAACGAGGGCCTGGGGGAAGGATGTACAAGTACCGAAAACCAAAACGGTGACCGCGCTCCCAAACAAAGAAAGAAATAATACAGTCCGATTACCATGCCTATCAGCCACGGTGGCCTACAGGGTTGAGTAAGGCGGACAGGGGCACACTGAAGATGGTCGATACACACCCATAATAGAGAGGTAAGGAATTGAGTAAGGAAAAATGCGGCCACTGGGCGGGCGGGGTAAGTGCAAGTCCGAGAACGAAAGTTCGCGAAGGCCGACCTAGAATGCCGGTATAAAAGGCAATTTCTGATTCTTCATGAAACTCGTTGAATCCTAGAACCACCAAATGCTTCAGAGGAGTCACGATGTTATAGCAGATGCAGGCATACCTCTCACCATGAAGAGCAAGAACGGCATCGATACGTTTGCAGACAAGAACTCCCCAAGCATAGTCTATTCAACGCTGAGCACTGTGGACGATGGCGGGAAAAAGTTGCACTCACGATGCACAACACAATCATGGACAACACCGGTAGGGGTGTCGCGTCTGGTTCCCTAACATGCAGTGCGCTGGGGATAGGTGGTCGCTCCGACGTTGGGGACTTGACGCGCTGCTCCTCGCCCTGACCCGTCAACATGGACAAGACATTCGGTCGTGTCCAAGAGGCCTGCCGCAAAAGCCTGCGCGAGTCATGGACGTCAGTGATCTTGCCGACTTGCTCTATTCCGAGGGCGTTCGGGACGCCAAACGAGCGTCTCGACGGCGACGACATGTATGACTGGCGTTGGCCTGCCTGCGGCACTCGTGCGGACGTGCGTGAGCCAAGTCTTGGAGTCATCCTGGTCGTGGTTATAAAGATATGCCCCGCGATGCCATTTGGCGCTACCACCGCTCCATACGCGCTTATGTAATCACACCAATGAAGTAGACTCACCACCTAACTTTCCCAACACGTAAGCCTTATAAAGAACGGGGCCTTTGAAATGGTCACACGTTCTAAAAACCTCTATAGGCCACAATAACAAATAGTGGGCAATAGCACTCAATAATGATAGTGTCCATAGAATCACACATGTGCATACACAGAATGGTCCATATTCCATGAAATGGTATAGAAATGGACATTGAGAGTGGTGTGATGCATACAAATATATGGGGAACATGCAGGGAAGAATAGTTACTGTGTGGTATTGTAAAGAATCTTGAGCAGGACAATGAAAGACAAATCCTAATACCAACATGGGGGGGATATAATTTATTCCTCATTGGCATCATCTTTGACATCAGGAGCCTTGCTCATGCTGTTGGGTGTAGATCCACTCCTGGCACTTTTCTTGGCAGCCTTGATTGTTGCTGAGCATCATTCATATCTCTATACACTATAGATAAGCAAATGGTCTTGGACAAATAGTAGTAGACTTACCACTACTTGAGGACTTTATTTGCCTTCATGGCATCCCATACCACAGTGTATTGGCCATGGGTACCACCTTTATTTTCCTTGCACCACTCTGTAGCATATAGATTTCTTGCTGAGGTTGAATTTGTGCTTGACTACATTGTGGAATTTGGGTCTGCTGTTGTTAGTCAGGAAAAGATGAATGCATGCTAGGGAACTCTTCAATCTTCCCTCCAGGCCCAATCTGACTATATGCTGGTGATGGACAATGCACCTACCAGATCAAACAGTAGCAATGCTAATGAGTGAATGAGAAACTTAATTAATTGGATCCCCAGTTGTTCTTTATGTCTATTCAGAGAATAGGGTTGGCTTTCTTTCTAGCTTGTGTTACGATTTTCCCTTTTCTCATACTCGACTTACGATCCTATCTTGACTTCGTTCACTTTGTATTACTAATCCTAGTCCCGCCTTGGACAAAGGATCTCACATTCCTATTGGAAGCTCGTAATCGTGGTACGACTTCTCCATCTTTAATTCCCATTGGCTTGTCACAACGTATGATTCTTACATTGCCTTTCTTGACTGTTTCCTTTCCAGTCTCTTTCCTTTTTCTATTCTGGTCCGTGCGCCAAGTCTCATGTTACTTAAGTCATGTCTTTGTTACCCTCAACCCTCACGCTAGTCCTCTCATAATACTAGCCTTCTCTTGTACTCTTGACTGCTACTCGCAATCTACACTTGTGTCCTTGACCTCGTCGTGTCCTGAGTAGCCTTGCTATTCAGTCTAAAGACTTCCATGGTCGACTTATGCAAGTAAGCGACATCTCACCCAAAGTACTGTCTTCGGCGTTTACTGGGCTCGTCGACACTCTTGTGTCCGATGCACAAACGATCCTTCGAATCGTTACCCCGGTAGCAGGAGCATATCTTCTGGACGCAATCCTCGTCATCCACATTGTGTCTCTCAATGGGGACCTAAATGAAGAAACCCTCTTACTAGGAGAAGC
>JBBPOB010000170.1:0-25843 GCA_038091275.1 Tylopilus subfusipes
GTACTCAACAGCAACCATAAAACTAAACATTATGACTTACATCCCAGCTTAACATATCTTGGTGAGCCACCCTTGATCACATTCCAATATTGCTCCTGAAAAATCTTCTCTGCCTCATCAGTCACATTCTTTGAAGTTGGTCTAACATTTCCTTGAGATCTGGCTCCCAATTTCATCCAGATGTCCCGTTTGAATTGGTCATACTTGGTGAACACTGCAATCACCGGCACTTTCCACCACACATCAAGTCCAACCCATAGAAGACTCAGTATAATCTACATACCATTCTTGTCTGGACAAAGGGCACCAAAAAACCTCATGTCCAAGACAGGTTGATTATTCTCTATTGGAATGCAATATCTAAGAAATGTATTTTAGCTTGCATATCCTTAGGATGGACAAAACAAACCAGATCGTGTGCAATCTATCCTGCAGTTGGAGTGTAGTCACCTTCTCGTGCACAAAATCTTGCACAATTCATAGTTCATCTTCATTTCCAGCCTCAAATTCACACAAGTCATGAAAAACATAACCATCATGATTGGTGAACTCAAGCTTGTCCTCAATATTGTGGTTGATATGCTGGTTCAGAGAGTTGTAAGTTGTTATTGTGGTCAATGAGTATTGACTGACTGATCTCAGCAGTGGGATTGAGATGGATCTGATGGAATAATAGAGTGAGAAGTACATGGTACAGGATGACTTTCACGAACCTCTTTGCAAGCACCATGGCTCACTCTGTAGATCTTTGGGCTCTCCATGGTTTTGCAAACTCTCTGTAAGATGGGTGTCTTCCCTACATTTGCCCAACCAGCAATAAGGACTCAGAACTTGATGTTGGGGATATGGAAACTCAGTGGATTTTGGCTCATGGTTCCTGGTGGGAAAGGTCAAAAGGTTAATGGGAAGATGGGGAGATGAGCAAGATGTGGCAGGAATGCAGCCACTATCACAGCTTTCGTTTTGCTCTCTGACTCAGATCATTTCAGAGAAGCATTGACATATAAGGGTGACCACAGTCCAAGGCCAGCCTTGTACAGATTTGGATCAACCTCAGCTGAATCTTGCTCTCCTAGCAAGTCATTCTGGGAAGTGAGCAGTGGAACGCAATACTCAAGCCCAACCTGATGGAATAATAAAGTGAAGGAAGGACTACATGAAATGCATATCACAGTGCTTGCAGCAACACTGGTACTCCAATGCATGGCCCTTGGAATTGCTCCCTTCTGGCTCAGTTTCTGCCTTATCTTTGATTCATTGGTGATTGGCATGATATTGGTGTGGTGTTGGATGGATAAAACCAACAATATTTATAACCACCTGAACAAGAAAATGGTTCGAAAAGCGAAGGGTGCTATTGTACTGACATATCCAGAGTTGCTGCAGTTGATGTAGTTTAAAGTTCAGCCATTTGATCTCTGAGAGCATGTGCAGTCCAAATAAATGCATCAATTGGACACCTTAGGAATACAGTCTAGACAAACCAGTGCATCAACATACAGCTGGTGTACAACAAGTTACAATCAACCACAAACATAAGAAGGTACACAAGAGTGATGACACATCTCAGTCCCAACACCCCACCCACCTTGTACCTCTGAATGACTACCCTCTAAATCCCATCCATAACTCCTGTCCATCCTACCCTACACCACTGGTCGTCACCCTTGATGTGAACAAGTGGCAACTTTTCTACTTGCCTTGCCATGTGCTCAGCATCTATGTCAGATTGAACCCAACTCCTGCAAGCATTGCAGCATTCCTTCACAATCCACATTGAAGCCTCCCTGCTAGAGGACAGCTCCATGGTTCCTCCCATCCAGCAGCATCTTTTGTGCCATCCTATGAATGCATACTCTCATGTTAGCAGCTTCACTGTTGCATAAGAGGAGAGCAGAGAGAGGGATGGATGAACATGTGTGAGTTCTGGAGTGCAGTAGGTTTTCCTGAGGCTGAGTAAGTGTCAAATCTAGTCCAACCAATGAACAGAGTGTCTGCATGGTGCATTTATATACGGCTTGGATTGTTCTGAGATGCTATGGAGTTTGAGATTCCTGTCTTGGGTGGCGTGGCAGGAAGTTGATGCATCTTCTCTTGGAGAAATGTTCCCCTTGTATTGCATATGCTGACTAAAGCTTACGAACACGATGTGGTTCTGCAGACTATAGAAACTCATGGAAGTAGTAAGAATGCACCCATCTGTATACAATGAATGCACATGAGCAGCATGCATCTCCAAAGTGCAAGATGTAACAGGAGGAGCATAGATGGTATGCAGTATGAGGGCATCCTTTAGAAATGCCTTTGACTTGAAGAACTGGTGTTGTTTGTTCAGGAATATGATCTATGGAAATGCTAGAGAAATCTCTATGCTGATCAATCCCTCCAGGCCCAATCTGACCAATGAGCTGGTGATAAGACAACCATATCTACCAGATCAAATGATAGACAAGGCTATGCTATATCTAAGGAATGAGTAAGAAAACTTTAGTCAATTGGATCCCTGGTTGTTCTTCCTTATCCCAAGCAATAATACTTATAGGGATCAGGGTTGGCTACTGTTCTAGCTAAGGGATCTAGTCTAATCTACCTAATAAAGGCTAAGCTTGATGCTAATCTACATTTAACTAACTAATACAAATGACTTTCTGGCTTGGTTTGCCTAGAAAGGAAAGGAATATGTAAGCTGTTCTTGGCTTACTATGAAGGGTTGTCAGATGTGGTAATATCTGACACTAAAGGTAATGGTCTGTTTACAGCTGTTGTCATGTACAGATCTGGTTTGCAATTCTTACTAGGTATTTCAACAATAGGCTTGGCCTAAGGTTTGCTGACTAATTACTTGATTGTGTTGTTGTGGGAAATTCCCTTATAAGTCACTCAGTTCACACATAATAGGGTTTAGAAGATAAATGTTACGTTGGTCGTTCATTGGTAGACAAACACTCGAGAGTTTGCTCTTGTCTCAAGGGAGGTACTCACGAAGAGACACTGCATCCTCAAGAACTAGAGTGCTTGGGTCAAGGTTTCGTAGTCAGATGGACTACCGATGTCTGGTTGAAGGTTACAGTCAAATGGACTACCAAGGTAGAGGATATGAAGTCAATCGGACTTCCTGGGTCAAGGGTTGAGAAAACAAGTCGATCGGACTTGGATATGAGACCAAACGTAGGATTTAGAAGATCAAGTATGAGGAATACAATATGTTCTACGGGTCTTTATATAGTGTTGAACTAGTAAGACGCGTAATCGTAGAACAGAAAGGAACATCGGAGAACGATCGGAAAGTGAGTAATGCGGGACACGTAATCAGTGCGAGAGAACTGATTAGAGGAGTATGTGTCCGATGAGAGCATAACAATACTAAGTGTAAATGAGTCATATCCCCTTCCGAGAAGATCAGAAGTCCAAAGTGAACGGCTTGGGGATTAGTTACAGTTCAATGAAGTAAGCAGAGAGCGGACCAAGGATAAGGAGGAAGTGGTCCATTTCAGAAGTATATATTCCCCATATAGCCGTAGAGGATTGGTATGCAACGGATATGAGTAGAACGGATGAAAAGAGTAGGCTGATTGTAACAATAAACTCTTTATTGGTTGACTGGAGTGCTTGATTTAATACAAGATCAGTATAGGTACTAGATATTTCTAGGCTAGATTTGTCTAGGTTACAGTTGCCTTTCTACTTTAGTGGCTATCTAGCAACTATTGATTATGTGATCAGGGTTGCCTTTCTGATATGAGAGGCTGTCTCCCTAATCTGGTAGTAGTTTTCTGCTGAGTTCTAGCTACCATATATGTAAGAGCTATGTGATTGCCCTTATCTGGACTCTTTGTTTGAGTCTGATGTGAGGATTGACCTTTTTAGGTATGTACCTGAGGTGGGGATCCTGATCCTTGCATGCAAATCTGCCCTCCTTATATGCTATTTTACATGTGGCTATGATGGCTTCCAAAACAGTCTTCAGAGTTTGAGTCCAATTTGCTATTGGAGGGTTCTGTAGTCTATTAATAGATATGACTCATACTGACTCATTGTGACTCATAATGACTCATAATGACTCATGCATGCTGTGCATGACTGTACTTCCATTCATGGTAACCAGGTTCTCACAGGCATTCAAGTACTTTGTCTAAGTTAGCTGAATCTGGAAGATTGTGGCTCATGAGAATTTTGATTATGACTAATGCTATGCCTGAGTGGCAAGTTTGGCAACACCCAAAGCAAGGCAATGATCATGTGATTAGGCTGTACAGTTCTGAAGCTATGCCATCTACAAGATTTTAGTAGTAATTGTATCTACAGTTTGTAACTAGTGTAGTAATGAAATTCATTATTATCTCTTGAAGAACTAAGGCTAGTCCAATGAAACTTAGTGCTCGGGTAGACTTAATAGTAGTCTACTAGGCATAAGAGTGATATAGTTATTTGAGTAGTAAATAAAGTAAGAATTGATGAAATACTCATGACTCAGCACGTTATTGATTGTGTGCAGGTCAGCGTGAGGGGCTTCCAAGTCATATGCAGGCTCCCGAGGTGAATGCATAGCGGCGCGAGGGACTTCCAAGTCGCGTGCTGGTTTTTGTCGAATGTCAACCTTGTCGCCCGCTGCTTCATCGTGGCTTGTGGCCACTTCCCAGAGTGGTTCTGGTAATTCAAGCATTGGTGGGATTGTCGACTCGACTGGTAGTGGTGTGAGTTCGACCGTTTGATGGTAGACCTTCGCATGGTCTCCACAGTTGTCTCATGGGCCGCTCGCTGGGTTTGTGAGGCTTACGCCGTCAGTCTTACTGAGATCTGTGGTCATTTTGCCCAGTCCCTTTGCTGTGGCTGTGCCTTTGCTGACTCTCCCGCACGGCATTTCACCCACTTGCTGGTGCGCGGTGTTGAACCTATTAGTTAGGTAGTCGATACATTCTCGCGCTGTACCGTAGTGTCGAAAATGCCTCGAAATGGATTTGGGGACTGTGCACTCGACAATTCGTCTTGCAAGTGTGTCGTGAATGTCGCTGAATCGTTCTGGTGGGGTTCCCGTGGGGTAGTTGGCTATGCGCTGGAGCTTGGCACACTTCAGAGTGTACTCGTGCCATTGCGGCCAATTTTCCCCGTCCAATCTCAGCTTGACAACTTTGAGCATTTCATGAGTGAGCTGTTCCAGCTACTAAGGAGCTTTAGTCAGGGCTCATAACCTGTAGAATACTCAGTAAGTCACTATATTGGTAGTAAGTGTGCTGTACCTGTAGAATACTCAGTAAGTCACTAAGTAAGCTAAGGTAACTACCGTGCAATGTAAGGTATAGCTTATGTAAGCCTAAATACTATATTCAGAATAAATTCCAATACACAAGACCTGATAACATATTCTGCTCTGACACAATAGCCGAAGCTATTACCAGATGTGAAGTAGCAGAACACCTAACATCTGTAAACTCAGACCACTTTCCCATTATCACAAACTGCATGATTAAGCCAGAGCTAACAAACACCCACCCCAGACATAACTTTTGACTGACCGACTGGGAAAAATTCACTGCCAAATTGAATCTCCACCTACAACAAATCCCATGCCCCACCCCACTGAACATGACCCAGGAGGCCAACACCCGACTCAACCAACTCAACCATGCAATCACGGAAACCATTAAAGAGATTGTACCACTGCAAAAACCATTCCCATTCGCCAAACGTTGGTGGTCCCATAAACTCCAACAGGAAAACAAATGCCTCAAAACGATTGCCCAATCTGCAAAAGCCAAACGACATATCCAGACCCACCCCATCCACGAAGAATACAAATTGGCCAGGAACGCCTTTGCAAAACAGGTAGAGAAGGTCAAGCTGGAACACTGGAACGAATACCTGGAAGAAGTCGACCAATGCAACATATGGAACACACACAAATACCTAAAGGATGAGCCCTCAGATCACCTCCTATCTCACATCCCTACTCTACGCAAATCCAATACTGACCCACTTCCACCCGAACAGACCAACCAAGACAAAAGCGAACTGCTGTATGAATCTTTCTTCAAACCCTACCCCGAACTCGACCCCACCCTCATCAATGCAACCTACCCTGACCTGGTCTGCACCTTTCACAACATCACCGACAACCAAATACTCTGAGCAATCAAAAAACTATCACCCTACAAAGCCCCTGGTCCCAACGGCATCTGCAATGTGGTGTTCACCAAAAATGCTGACACACTAGTTCCCCATTTAGGTCACATCTTCTGAGCCACATTCAATCTATGTATCGTGGTACCCGACGCAATGGAAAATATCCACCACAGTCGTACTCCGCAAACCTGGCTGCCCAGACTACTCACTTCCAAAAGCATACCAACCCATCGCCCTTCTCGACACAATGGCTAAGATCTTATCTTCATGTGTAGCAGACGACCTGACATACCTCGCAGAACACCACAACCTGCTACCCAACACGCACTTCGGAGGAAGACCAGGATGCACAATGGTCGACTCACTCCACCTGCTGACAAAGTTCACCCATGACACATGGGCCCACCCATCAGAAAAATATGTCTCAATGCTTTTCCTAGACATCAAGGCAGCCTTTCCGAGCATGGTAATTGCCTGTCTTATACACAACATGAGGTCCTGTGGAATACCACGCGAGTACACAGACTGGTATGAACAATGACTCCGAAACCGCACAACCACCCTTGCCTACAACGACTTCATATCTGACCCCTTCCATATACCAACAGGACTGGATCAAGGCTGCCCCATATCACCAGTAGCTTTCATTTTCTACAATGCTGACCTGATTGATCTTGCAGGAAACACCAAGAACCAACTAGGCCTAGGGTTCATCGATGACACCGCCTTCATCGCATGAGGGAAAACTTTCGAAGAAGCCAACAACAGACTAAAAGAACTAATGGAAAAGGATGACAGAGCCCTGATGTGGAGCAGAAATCATCACGCAGAGTTCAAACTTGACAAAATGGCCCTCCTCTGTGCCACAAGAATCCGGTCACCCAACCCCCAACAAGGAACCAAAACCACCCCCACCCCCTGTCCATCGCTTACAATCCAGGGAACCATCATTCAACCAACTGAAAGCTGCAAATTCCTAGGAGTAATCATCAACCAAGAACTATGCTTCTCAGCACACGCAGCATATGCGATTGCAAAAGGAACAAAGTACATACTGGCATATAAATGCTTCTCACGAACTTCAAAGGGAGTCCGCACGCAAATGATGAAGAGGCTATATGAAGGTGTAGCCATACCCAAAATGCTATACGCCGCAGATGTGTGGGCTACCACATTACTGAAACCAGGAACAGCGTCAAGACAAAAAGGATGGGGAGCAAGGGGATTTGGCAGAAAAATAGAAACAGTTCAACATACTGCCGCAATCGCCATCACTGGGGGCATGAGATCTACCACTACAGACCTCCTATTTGCACATGCTAACCTATACCCTATTCCAGTTTTACTCCGCCAACATTGCCAAAAAGCAGCGCTATGCCTTGCCACCCTACCTGCCCACCACCCGCTATACCATCACATCCTACTCGCCCTACGACAACGCCGCCATCACAAATCACCTCTGCACTGCATACTCCAATCTTTCCCGCTGGACCCCCGGAACTTTGAGAAAATCCTTCCAGTCTGTCACAGCCCCAAGTGGCGGCCCCCGATCAAAATCAGCATTAAAGAAAGCAAGGAAGAAGCCATCATACAAGACATCAAAGCAGAAGAAACACAAGATGCAGTCATATACTCAGACAGATCTGGCATCAATGGAAAGATCGGCGCTGCCACCATTCTACAACGCAGAGGCATAAAAGTATCTGAACTACGTTTCGAACTGGGTACTGACAAAGATCACACAGTTTACAAAGGGGAAGTAGTCGGAATGATCCTAGTGACTGAACTCCTCAAACGGACACCATGCACACGCAAGATATCCCTAGCCCTCGACAACAAAGCGGCCATCTTGGCAGCACAAACCTTCGCATCCAAGCCCGGTCACTACCTAATGGACATCTTCCACCTCAGCCTAAGGGAGACATTGCAGCAGCACCACCTTCAAAAACTGACCATACGATGGTCACCAGGACACATAGGCATACCAGGCAATGAAGTGGCAGATGAGGCAGCAAAGAAAGCCGTGATGGGCAACACCACTGACCCGACTAACCTCCCTTGACACTTATGCACCAGATTCAACTGCCCCAAAATCCTACCACAAAGCAAATCAGCAGCAAAACAAGACCTACAGTCCTGCCTAAAAGAGTTAAGAAAGGCAATTTTCCACGAATCACCCCACGCTGAGCAAACCCTAACAATTGACTCCTCCCTCCTGTCTGACAAATTCCTAAAACTAATCACTGACCTACCAAAACGACAGGCATCCTTTATCTTCCAGCTTCGAACCGGACACACCCCACTAAACCAACACCTGCACCACATCAAACGCTCACCAACCCCGCTATGCCCACACTGCCCCAACCGCAAAGAAATGGTGATACACTTCCTCCTATTCTGCCCAGCATACACAGCACAACAAGGGACCTTACGAAGCAAACTACAACAGAAAGCCACAGACGTTGCAGCATTGCTAAGCAACCCAAACTGCATATGCCCCATGCTGACCTACACACACCACATAGGACGATTCACATTGACATTCGGTAACCTACGCCCTCCCGCAAAATAGCACTGACTTTTGCCACCAGATCACAACCACCCTACTTCACATACTGCCACAACATCATCTCAACCCCCTGCAGCACAGCATGCCCACACAAACCCAACCCATCCAGCCAAGTACCTGAATGACAAACTCAACCATGGCCTTGCAGCCATACCAGGATCTCGACAGACCCAGCAAGAAAAATGGCACTTCTCCCACCTCATACCGGCCTCAGGCCTTTGATACAAAACTAATACCTACACACCCTATTCCGTCTCAATCCATCCTGTCCTGTCCCATACACATGTAGCCCTTAAGCCCTTTTCTACCCCACGATACGATCTGAACAACAACTAGTATAGATCTACGATACATTCCCCCCGCGATCATGTAATGTCTGACAAAAGGTGATAGCCTTACTGGATAATAAACGAGGAATCCAAAAAAAAAAAAAAAAAAAGACTTAGCCAAAAGCTGTGTGAGTAAAGTGTGTTTGCCTTGTGTTTCCATTTCCCATGCCCCAGCTCATCCTCCACTTTCCTAGCAATCTTGTCCCCTCCACTGAAATCCAATGATTTGGCCTCCCCCCAAGGCACAATTCCACCATCTTGGCAGAAACCTGGCCATTTGGAACAGTGCTATCATCATCCACAGCCATCTCATTCTGAACCCTAGTCAGCTCATCTTCAAGCACATCCGCTTCCTAGTCTGCAACAGCATGCTGTCATCCCTTGGTCAACTCTCTCCAAAAATCTGTATCTGTATTCTTCAACTGATGTAGCATTTCTCAAATCAAGAAGGATGTCAAGTTTTTATATGAAAGATTGAGACCACACACAGATGATAGTGCAAAGGCCTGAAACCACTGGGTTACCTAAGTTTTCACTATCTTAGTACTCACCTTCTTAACGATCTCAGGCTTATTGACTGCTTGATATGGATTCCAGAGCCAGTTCATTCTTAGATCCTGAAGGAAGTGGCACTTATTGAATATCAAGGCCTCTGCTCCACTCTTGATTTGAGTTGTCATGAACTTGACGATATCTTTGTGGTAAGATCGTTTCAGTGAGTGCTTGAAGATTCACTGAATCACAACATCACAGGGCTGTAGGATGCTCATGCACCCTCCAGGTATGAAGTGAAGGATAATTGAAGAATGCTGCTCCTTCATCCATGACTGAAACCTCTCTGAGCAATGTACTGACCATACATCTATTTGCCAGATTGCTTTCTATGATGGTGAAAGCCTGAGTGCCTTTTTTTCAGCCTTGAAGTACAGCACAATGATATTGTCAACCAGGGACTCCATGGTTGCATAAGTAGACCAGTATGTGTCTGTTTTTGAGCATTCAAACTGGAACCTGTGACTGACACATTCGTTGTAGTGCATAGCCATGGATCATGGACAGGATTTCATTGTTGCACCCTGGTAAATTGCTTGCAATGGCAACAACTTCCCCGAGCATGAGACTGATATCACCACTGTAAAGGCTCTCTTTTTGTCCTCACCAATCATTGATACCTGTTTAGCACCCCGTTTTGTCCAGGCAAGGCTGGATCCCTGCATGTAGATGATCTGAGTTTGATTGGAATTGACATACAACAATGCAGGAATGTCTTCTTCCTTGATCACAAAGGCCATGCGAAGTATGGCCTTCTTGCAGATGTCCTCCCAATTGTCTGGGACCTTTTGAGCAGCACAAGTTGCTTTTCATTCTGACCATCCCATCATGTTGTGAAGCCATTGTCACAAGAATGAATCTGAACATCAGAAGGTTGACCCATCTGAGGCTTGGATCTTGAAGACTTCAGGTGCCATGCTCATGAGCATTGCCATGACAATTCCCCTCATCATAATCAAGATGAGCAGCACAGATCCATCTCGTAAAGTGTTCAACTGATCAACAATTGCTTTTTCCACAGTGGGAAACCATGCCTGTATAGTGATGTGAATGTGATAATTACAGACTCAATGAACTGATCTTGCACAAAGATTCCCTTCTTTCCCCCCTTGTTTATCATGCCATGATTGTAACTCTTGTGAGCCATTGCCAGTGTGTGGTCTGACCACTTTGTCTTGTCTCCACTATGGTTGATCCAACCTTCCACAGTCATCTGTGCCAGTTTTGTAAAGGTTACAGGATTCTGATGCTTTAGCACTCTGACAATCTGTGTGCTACTTATTCTCCACCCAACAGAAGGATGTTTTGCTGCATTGATGATCTGGCCCCAAAGGAATGGTGTGTGCCAATTGTGGTACATCGCTATGTGGTGTTTGGTTTTCTTTTTGTGGCCCTGAGGCTTTTTCTTTTTCAGGTGTTCCTTCTTTCTGAATACATGGTATGGATGTGAAAGTTCAGCAATAGGCATTTCAATGCTTTTGTCTTGAAGATGAACAACCTGACAGACTGTAAGTTGTTGGAGATCAGACCAACCATACCACTTTCCATAGTACTACTTTTCATATTTCCTTTTTTGGACATTGTGTGCAGTAATGTGTGCACCACACATTTTCTCTTCTTCTCCAGTCTCATACAACTATGACTGGAGGTATGTCACTTTTCTACCTACCCAACTCATTCCATACTCACCTGTACTTAGTCTTGACACTATGTTACAGGTGAATACAGTCTTGTACAACTACAACTGGAGTCTTGACACTATGTTATAGTGTGTCCCTCCAATAGGTTATGAGCCTTTGTTAGCCTGAAAGCAACACTGAGACTAACAATAAATGGTATACAAGCCTGGGAACAAGCCTAGGACACTACCAATGATGTCAAGCTGAAATCAGACACAATCGCTCAATGCCACACTTCCCAGGTCAATCCCATGAACACAGCAATAGCCCACAAGCTGGGCCATCACACCTATCCCACAGCACAGTCAGACATCTAAACCTGGCTGTTTTCAATCCCACCAACCCATGAGACAACCACCATGTCACCACCAGCTACGACTATGGTAACTCGCTGACCAGCTCTCCATCCACCACAACACACCTCAACCTGAGTGCTTCAACCAGTCCAACTTGACCGAGCTCATGCTTTCCTGGGAATGCCCATACCCAACTCCCCACTACCTCACTTCCCATCTGCAAATCTTGACCTCCAATCCCTTAGTATTTTCAGTGATGACAACACAGACAACATAGACAATGTGACTCACCCCACACTGAAACAGTCCATTGATCCATCCAAATACAAATTCCTAATGAGCATCGACCCCAAACTCTCCATATCCAACCCCAACTATGCACTGTGGCAGATGAGCATCTACCGCATGCTCCACATGGTCTCACTCCATAGCTACCTTGACCTGGCTTTCCCTCCCCCAGACATCACTGTAAATCGGTCACAGAATGTCCGATGGGAACATGCAAACAATCTCGTTTGCATGATCCTGATGTCCTGCATGGAGCTGGAAGTACTACAACAGCTTGGACACCTTAGCTATGCATCCGAGATGTGGATTGAAGCATGGAGGCTCTACACAGGCACCACTACCATGGACTGGACCCTCACCATCACCTGCCTTGTCACCACTCGCTTCAATGATGGTGAAGACACCATAGCGCACATCACTAAAATGAAGGGGCTTTGTTGTGACATCATCATGATGAACTGCGACATCACTGACAACCTCTTCACATGCTTCCTATGCATCGATGCCACCCATGTGGAACTATGTGTTTGCTGCCCTACCTGAATGCTATACATCTGCTGAGATTGAGTGCCACATCCATGATGAATGTGGAATATGCACCAGTCAAACTGCAGCATTGTCATTCCTTGCAAGAAAAACAGGGAGGAGAAACAACAAAAGGGGAAATAAGGACAAATTTCGCTCATTTCACAAGTCAAACACTCACAACAATGATGAATGCTTCGCACAACAGAAGGATAAGAAGGGGAAACCTAAAGAGGAGGATAGAGACAGACAGAGTGACAGAGTGAACAAATCCAAAGACAGGTCCAAGGAAAAAGGCAATATCAAGCCTGAGCTGAACTGCAGCAAATAGGTGAACCAAGCCATTGCTGACAACAATAGTCAATCTGATGCAAAATGCTCGGACTCTGATCTCAGCTACATGACATACTCTGTGTTCACACCTACCTCATCATGCTCCTGCTTTGGCTGGATCCTTGATGGTGGATCCACCAACCACATCTGCACTGAGCAATCAGCATTCACAACATTTACTCTGACCAACGACTCAATTAAGGGCATAGTCAAAAATGGACCAGAACTACAAGTTCTTGGCACTAGCACAGTACTAGTTACAGTATTGGTACATGGAAAACCACATCGCACAATAAGACTCACAAATGTGAGCTACTGCCCTAATGCCTGTGATAACCTTATGTCAGAGAGCTGGATGGATTACAAGGGGATGGAAATAACCAAATGCGGTGTCAGGCTTACCATCAAAAAGCCAAACAGTGAGATTGTCATGGAGGGCTGCCTCTGTGGCAACCTATATGAAATTAACAGTGTGATTGCGCCACCCACTGCCCACTATGATGTTGCCTTCACTGCCCAATCACACTTCAACCTTGACCTCTGGCACACCTGCTTTGGCCACATCAGCCTCAAAAGCCTCTGGTACCTTGACTGACACAACCTTATTGCTGGCATGAACCTTTGAGGCAAGGGAGAACTATTCCCATGCAATGGCTGCACCAAGGGCAAACATCACCAGGCACCATTCCCACTCGCTGCCTCGAACCAAGTCAAAATACTATTGAGCACCTACATATGGATTTACAGGGTCCCTTCGACACATCCATCCAAGAGTACACATACACAATTGGCATTATTGATGATCACAGCCAAAAAGGCTGGAAGAAATTCCTTCACCACAAAGATGACACCACCCCCTTCATAAAATCCCTCATCCAACACCTTGAAACATTTACAGGCCAATATGTCAAATTTGTCTGATCCAATTGTGGTGGCAAATTTATTGACACAAAGCTAAAATCATATTTCAAAGAAAAAGGGATTGTGCACAAGCTCACCACACCATACATGCCATAGCAAAATGGTGTCACTAAATGATTTAACCAAATCACCCATGAGAGTGCACTAGCAATGCTGATGGATGCTGACCTTGCAAAAGGGTTCTGGCCTAAGGTGCACAAGTATGCTAACTACATATGCAACCACAGCCCAACAAAAGCCCTCACCTGAACAACCCCCAATGAAGTTTTCTATGGCAAGAAACCAAGTGCCTCGACCCTCCACATATTTGGCTCCTGCTGCCATGTCTGCATCCCACCTGAACACCGCCACAAACTTGATGCACACTCCTTTGATGGAGTTCTATGTGGATTTGAGTGTGGATCCAAAGTCTACAAAATATGGATCCCGGTAAAACACAAATTTATCACCTCTCAAGACATTCTCATCTATGAGAAAGTATTCAGCCATGTCACCAACACCACATCCAAACCCACACCAAGCAAGGGGGTCCCCCCTCCACATACCACTCTGATTAAGGGGGTGACTACTACAACTAACAACCAAAACTCTAACACTATGGGTTCACCCCCAGCTACACCACTTGTAGCACCTACCGTGTTGGTTCAATCCCACACTCCATCACTCTTGGAACCCACCAAACCTGCTCCAATTCCATGTTGATCCAAATGCCTCACCCATCCATCCTGGAAAAAGAAAGCAGCTGATAAGCAAAAGGCCACACAGGAGAAAGTGAGAGCACAGTGGAAAGCAAACAGGGATGCACATAAGGTACAAGTTGAAGCAGCTGAGACACCTGTGGAATCAACAACCATCGGTGAGATTGCACAGACTGCATATCTTGCTGCACATAGCCATGACATCCCCCAAAACTTTCAGAAAGCTACCACAGGTGCCAATGCCAACCACTGGTGAACTGTGATGAACGAAAAGATGGAACTATTCAAGAAACGAGGGACTTGGAAACTGGTTGACAAACCAAACAATCACAAGATCATTGGTTGCCACTGGACCTATGTCATTAAGTATGGCTTGAATGGCAAGATCCTGCACTACAAAGTGCATCTGGTCACCCAGGGCTACTCCCAGATTCCTGGCCTCAACTTCAGTGACACATATTTCCCCACAGTCCATCTTGACTCCATCTGCACCATCCTTCACCTTGCTGCTACCCACAGTTGGTACTGCTGCCAAGACAACATCACTGGTGAAGAGATTGTTAGTGGGGTGGTCTTAACCTGGCTAAGCCAAAAGTCAAGCAAAGGGAAGGCAGGCGTGAGTGTAGACTTGACCCAAGGGGTTCAATGGAGGTTGGAAGAAAGGGGAATGGGCAACTAGACGTAACCTAGTGCTAACACAAGCGATCTGGAGGAATCTGGACTAAGGATGAAGTGAATACAAATGACTATTAGATGGTCTGGTCTAACGAGACCCGGATTGAAGCGGATAGCAATGAGTAGCAAAGGGATGACAACAAAAGACTTGGGGCATGATGAAACAAATCCAGAGAAGAACAGGAGATGAGATTCACCAATCAAGTACAAGACTTTATAGTCCGGGCACTTTCCCAGAACTGATTACAAAGTGTGGATCGCTACAATGCCACTAGTTCATCACAGAATAATGCCACAAAGTTAGATGTAAATCTGTATTGTAACACTGCTGCTGATGGAGAAGAAATGAATAGGAATGAAATTGAGTTAGATTAAAGAAGACAGAAATGAATCTGATCAAGAACAATGAGTCAGCTTCAATCTGGTGAGACTGGCTGAAGGAAGACAACACAGATTGACAGGAGAAATGGCCAGATATGTACAAACTAAGCCAGATCACACTCAGATGGACATAGGACACGATGGAACAGCTTGGCAACACTTGAGGACGAGTTTAGGCCTACCTAGGGAGTGGAGAAAAGGGGTTATATGAACATAGAGAGCTGAAGGCTCCTACATCCAAGGGGGTCTTTGATACTGACTGTTCCCAGTCAGTCACATGACGTGGTTGTGAGCTGACCCTGAAATCAGCATGTCCACTTTGAAATGTCAAGTCCACAGTTTCATCCTTTCTCCCCACTGCTTCTCTTCTTCATTCCGCTACCATGTCTTTCTTTGCCAATATCCTCACTTTCACTGTCCCTCCTTCTGAGGACACCCCAAAGGCTCAAGTCGCAAAGGCCCTTAAAACTGCCAACAACCTGGTCTATGATGTGGTGCAAACGATACTGGATGACAAGGAGACGCTGATTGAAGAGCAAGAGATGTGGTTGAAGAAGTGGGAAACTGCATTGGTACATGGTCAATTGTCATGGATAAGCAATGATGCTAATGGATGCCACAGGAAGGACTTCAGATTGCCTTACACAAGGCACGCAAACACAGCGTAGAGACTCTCATTGAGAACCATGTTGTGTTGCAAATGCAAGACATCGAAGGACTGGTGATGAAGTGGAAAGCAGAAGCGGCGATGTGTCAAGAACAAGCGAAATGACAAGAGGCCATTGCACAGAAGACGAGGGGGTTGAGTTCGTTTGAGCCAATGAACCTCTTGCGCTCAATCAAAGAACCATCAACATCTGGGTCACCTAGTAAGACGCATGAGTCGGCCAGCGCGTCCACCCAATCATCTGAACCTCGATTGGTCCATTGGCATGGCAGTAGGATGACCATCACTAAACCTGCCATCATGCTCACAAAATGAAAGGTGAGGCACCAATTCTCTATAACTGGAAGGTTCTCACTTCTTGTTTTTCGATAGCACACATGCTGTGTCATAGAAGACGAGGATGAGGATGAGGATGATGTGGTGGTGATCAACAATCCAGAGACGTCAGTGGAATGGATCACTCATGACCCACCCTGTGAAAACTGTGAGAAGACCAAGAAGAAATGTTTCAGGGTTGAAAACCAGACTTGCTACTGGTGTGGCAGGCTGAAGAGCAAGTGCAACAAGTCCAGTGGATGGGGAGGAAAGAGGGAGAAGGCAGGCGAAATCGAGCTGGAACTGAAGGGCAAGGCTCCAGGTATGTGATGGTGTCTCCCCCTTTTGGGTCCTGCTAACGGAGTCTAGTATGTCCCTCCATTTGGATGGTGATTCCACCTGCCAAGACTCAGGTGGGTTCATCTCGCAACAAACTGCCTCAAGAACCTGCCGCTCCACCTATGTCCCTCTTCATTCACAGCAACTCTCCTCTCGAACTTGCTGCAGCTGAACACGATGATGAAACACCTAGGAAAAAGCTGAAGATGAACAGCCCCAAAGGTCTGTTGCCTGAAATGGTGGCCAATGCCCAATGAGCCATGACTGCCATTGAGGGGAGGATACTTACCACTCATGGCTACCTCAAAGATCTCAAAGCACATGTATTGGGTACGGAGGCCTTTTTAGCAGTGCAACAGGATGACTTGGATCGTCTGAAGGGGTATCTGGGAATGTGATGAGAGGTTGTGGACCTTTTCTGTAGATTGCCCTGGCTTGTCGTGTGCCATCACCAAATCCGATTGTGTTCGTGTGCCCAATCTGGTGTGATTCCTAAGTACACAAGTAAGAAAAAGGATCAGACAGGAGGGAATTGAGACAGATATGAAATAGAATAAAATGAAGGACGACACCAGGATGCAAGGTACTGCTCAGCTTTTCTTCTTTGATCTTCTATCGCATCTATTCTTGCCCAGATCCCAAGGGGCTCATCGCAGATTGACACGGATTGCAAGAAACCAAAACAGATTCAAAGGGTGTAGTGTCTCCTCATGCATTTGAAAACAAATATCTAAATAGTAAGTTCATTGAGACATAGAGAAGGAACGGATACATTTTCTGTCTTTCTGTTTTTATCTGAGTTGTTCGAAGATAGGAAAAAAAAGAAGTCTATGTCTATCATATGAGGGTCTGTTGTTTTTCTTTTCAGTGACAGTTTCATGTGATATAGAGACTCTGGACGAAAACTGGGATAGGAATAGAGGTCACTGGTCTAAACCCAGGATGAAATAGATATGTAGCAGATTGTTCAAAACATAGGAACAGATTTTATTTTGTTTGAGGAAAGCTAGTTGTCATCGACTGCCCCCTCATGTTGTTCTTCCTCGCACTCAACATCATCCTCCGCATCAAAGTTATCCAGCTCCTGATTGTTCAATCTGGTCAGGTCAGTAACCAGAATGCTGATCTTGGTTCTCAGGAAGTAAGGCAGCATCCGAAATGCTGCATACCTCAGTTTTGAAATGGAGCCATCTAACTCACCCAACAAGTAGAATCCTCCAGCAGTCCTGTGAAGAACAACCATTGGACTGAGATAATGTGGCTTTGTCTTCTGGTTTAACTTCTTCTCGATCCGGGAGTTCTGGACCAAGACGAGATTGCTGGGTTGGAAGTCTTGTTCTCGAATCCAGTTCTTGAACTGCACCTCAAATTGTCTTAAAGATGCAAACTGGGATAGGATGATGCATTCCCGGATTGTGTCTATGTCCTCCATGCACTTTTGGAGTTGACGAGCTCACAAGGCAATCAAGGATGTCCTAGAAATAGGGTCAGCATTTGGAGTGGAAACAAGGAATGTAGCCTCTGTGAGGTTGAATGGGAAAAGGGGCTTGACACCATGTACCATGAAGTTGACTTGAGGATCATGACCCGCTCTGCCCAAAAAACAGAGTGAGCTGTTGATGGCCAGCGAACCTCTTCCCTAGGGTACTTTTGACAATGGCCTCCCTGACATCAAAGTGATGTCATTCAACCACGCTGTTCGCCTGTGAGTTGTAGGGGGAAATCTGAATGTGGCAGATGCCATATTGGTTTGCCAGAATATCTAGGGCTTGGACATAGGGGGAGCCATTGTCAGTAATGAGCTCGGCAACTGCTCCCCAATGACAGAGAATGTCCTCGAAAATGAATGATGTAATGGCAGAAGCATTCTCAGACTGCAACATATGCCATTTTGGATACACTGTGAGTGTGCACCATGCCTGGATGATGAAGCGATAGCCTCCAGATCGAGGCATAACCATCATGTCAATGTGTACCTTGTGAAATAATCCGCCCACCGCTGGAATAGTGGGTGGAATGCGAAGCTTTTGAGGCTGGTGGATCTGGCATTTGTGGCATGTTCTGATATACCATTTGACATCTCTATCAACATGGGCCACCAGAATTGAAGGAGCAAGCACATCCGGACCAAAAAAACACCTTTGTGCCTGAGGCTATTGTGAGCCTCCCAGATCAGTCTGTAACGATGCTCAACCAGGATGACGAGCTGGTGATGGCCATGCAGCTCTTGACAGTACAGAGAGTCGTTTAGGATGAAGAAGTGTGTGGCGGAATTGACAAAAGAGGTATAGTCAGAATCTGAAAGATTAGGGGGACAAATACAAGATGTGAGGAATTTGTGGATTAGGTCAATCTGGGCCTCCTTTGAGGGCCTTCGGTGTTCGGGGCAGCTCCAGATCCATCTGAGCCGCATCCTGATTGGTGGAGATGAGGACGGATAGAGAGTGAGGTGGATGTGTGGTGAGGATCGGATGTCTGCAAAAGTTAGGAGTTGCACACGGAGGAGACAGATGATCATTGAGTAGGGCAATAGAAAACGAGTACATGTTGTCCAGCCAATCTTCAAAATCATCATCTTCAGATGGGTTGTCATCAGATGGTGGGCAACGAGACAATCTGTCTGCACCAGTATGGCAGGTCACAGGAATGTGAATGAGGTGGAAGTTGAATAGGAGGATGTCTGTGATCCACCAATTGATAGTTGCATTGGGCTGGAGGTCTGGGTTGTTGATCATGCCCTTGACGTACTTCGCATCCATTTCAACTGTGAAATTAGCAACCCCAAAGACAAATATCCGGACTGCTTGTAAGGCACGGAACAATCTGTACAGCTCGAGTTTGGCCTGAGAGTATTGACTCTCAACCTCTGTGAGACTGATCGAGCCAAAACAGTTTGGATACCATGTTCTGTCGTCTCCTTCCTGTGATAAAATGAATCCGACCATGATCATTGAAGTATTGACAGCCAGGATCACCTCACGCCCAGATTCATAATCCAGAAAACAAAGTGCAGGGGAATGACAAATCGCGTCCTTTAGATGCTGCATCGCAAGTTGCTGAGATTCCCCCCAATCAAAGGAAACCCCTTTGCAGGTGAGATTGACCAATGGATGGGCGATTGAGGCAAAATTACAGATGAAAATTCAAAGGACACCACACACACCTAAGAATCTGTGTACTTGTGAGGTTTTCACATTCTGGCCAATCATGGATCTTCTGGACTTTGTTCTTGTGTGGGATCCAACCCTTGAAGGTACATTTGTGACCAACAATAGTTGCGTCTGGTGCCACAAGAACAAACTTCTTGGCTGATACAGTGACACCAACATTCTGCAGGCACTGCAGAATATGATGTATCATGAGGTGTTCCCAGATGAAGCAGCAGATTCCTGGGTTTTTCGGATTGGTCTTATATGAACCATCCAGGTTCTGGTAGCGAGTTGTGACTGATTTGACTGGAAGGTCATCTATAAATGGGTATGTGTAATGGGGGATTTCATCCTGGAGGATAAAGGACATGTCTGCTTGATAGATTTGTACTGTGTTCATATACCCCATTGGGACTGTTGTAAGGTGGTGGGGGCCCATGGGACTGTTAAAGGTTGTCAAGTCCCTTAAATCTGGGTGAAGTGGTCGCTGGTCATAACCAGCAAACAAGTCCATCATACCATACACTGTGAACCCAGTGAAGGATTCAGTGAAGTGTTCAACAAAAGGAGGTGTGGACGAGTCGCAGATTGTGACCACATTGAGTGGCTGAAGATCATGAACAAGTCAAAGGGATTTGCCATCCTGTTTGAGTATGCAGAACCAATGAGAACGATATGCGGCTGCGGAAGGTTCATAGACACCAGATGTAATCCAGTCCTTGATGATCTGGATTATATCAGTCCACATGGAGGGAGGAACTGGAATGTTTCATAACACCCATGGAGTCTGGGGTACAGTAGGGATTTTGATGGGTGGGAAGTACTTTTCATCGAGACGACCTTGCTTAGTAGCCACCCAGGCGAAGGCCATCTTGTGTTCATGGACGATCCAATGGATGAGCTTGACTTCTTCTGGTCAAAGCCAGTTGGCGGGGTTGAGGTCTAGTTTGTCAGCACATTCCTGGGTGAAATGGACACCAGGAACAAAGTCTGGTGGATGAGAGGGCAAAGGTTTCAATCTGACCAATGGATTGTCTGGAAGAGATTGAGTGATTCGAAACTCTTTGTCGAGTGGAGTGATCACTGGACAAATCTTCTTTGCTACTGATTTATAGGCTAGTGCATGTAAAGTCAGATTGTAAGAATAAATGCAAGAAAGGGCAGACCAAGTGTCCAGATTGAAAACAGACTGAGTAGAGGATAAAAACAGGTATTCTGCTGAAGGCGGGATGGGTCTGATGGAGAGTGGAGGAAGGCGCATATACAAAGATGAAACCATCAGCAATAAAATAGAGGGTTGGAAAGCAGACAATGACAACGAAAGTAAAGAAGACGAGATGAACGAACTGTCAGATTCTCCCTGGCTGATAGGCAGATCATTGAAGTTCAAAAACCCATGTCCATTTCAATGACAGACTAGTGGCTGTTGCACTGCTTCCATTCATGGCAGCAAGGACAACGTCTTTGGTGGTAGCAGACATGAGACAATGGAAAGGATGACCCAACAATAGGTTAAAGTTAGCATGGGCCAGGATCTGAACCTGGACCATGACTTCTTCAGCACCAAAATCAAGCGCAAGATTTTCAAGTATGCCGATTGTGGTATTGACATTGGTATTGGTGGACGACATCTTCATGGTGTGGTCTGAGCAGATTGGCAGCCCAATTGCTTCCCACACCCACTTAGGCATTGCAATGATCTCGGATCCAGAATCCAAGACACCCAGGACAGCATGTCTGGAACTGCCGATCTTGGCCTCGACTGACCAGAGTGGCAGACTGTGATGAGTGACGATGAGCCCATCATCATTCCTGAGAATTCGATCACCATAATTGTGAGCGACAGAGGCAGGATCGAGCCCTGCGAGCTCATTGACCTGGATAGTATTAGTAGATGCATTCAGAATGTGTTTTACTGTCATAATATCCTGGAACTGTTTCTGGAACTCAGGTGATACTGCAAATAAGTCTTTTACTGGTACTGGGATACTACCCAGCACATGTTCCAGTACTCTTTGAGGTGCTGACTCGTCCTCCAGAGGGAACGAGTACCTGTATTGCAGGTTAGGAGTGGAAGAGAATGGCTGGTTAGTGTTGGGGACGTGGGGAGGAATGTTACTGGTTTCGCCTGGTCAGGCTGCAGTCGATCTGGATTGAGTTGATAATGATGTGGAAGCAAATGGGTTGGTATATGGGGGAGGAGTGGTGTGAGATTTGGAAGATGATAATGCATTCTAAGAACCTGGGTGTGTTTCTGGTGAAAATATCTCCTCCATTACTGTAGCAGACCAGCTATCTGATTTCTTGTGGGGAGGAATGTGCACCCCATCAAACTTAGGACACTTTCCTTTATCCTTTGACACTTTATCTGCTTGCAAACTTGCCCAAGCTTGGGCAAAGTATGGCTGGAATTCTGGGTTAGCAACAACAGGTATGTCCTCACTTTCCTCTGATTCTGTAAACACAAAAGCAGATGGGTCGATGTCAAGGATGGCAGGGGTATCTGGATAGGTGGCAGATAGGATATTCACTGTGATGTGCAACTGTGAGCTGGATGAGGTCGATGCTTGAGTGGTTTGCCTCAATGCTAAGACATGGTCAACAGTGTCCTTTAGACACCTGCCCCCAGATATTTGCAGGATTTCGGAACCATCTGGTAAGTAAAGTCTACTATCTGTTCCTCACACCACCTTTCCTGAATTCAGATACTCCATGCAAATAGCACATGTGCACATGTAGTGATTAATTTCGGCACAAAACTTGCATAAGGAAGGCGTGTGGGCAACTTGATTAGATTCTGCTTTGAGACCAGGCAGCGGATTGTAGGAGGGGATGTGGTTGGTCGACTGGCTGGATTGGTGCCCAGGTTGGAATGTCATAGATTGGCGCGAAGAGTCAAAAGCAGGAACAAGGGACAAATGGAATGCTGACCCCGACGGGAGGAACTTGGCTGCTGTGGTGACATCCTCCATCAGATATGGATCCAATGGATGGTGGTCCTGTTTGACGATAGCCAACTGGTCCAGGATTCACTTCCCTAGGGCCAGATTGAATCTGTTGAGGTATGCTGAATCTTGTTCCATTTCTGTAAGTTTTCTGTTTGTCATTAGTATAGTGGATACTTTATGGAACGCCCTGGTGTATTCTCCTAGGTTGTCCTGGTTCCGTATCTGCTTCTTTCAATAGTCCTGGATGAGATATTGTAGGTCAGCATGGCAGTAATGGTTACTTCCTTCGCATCCAGAGTACATCTTCTTTACTGCTATGACGAATTTGTCCCAATGTGCCAGATCAGCAGTTGCTCCGGGAAGTGTTTGCCAAACTTCCACTTCATCAAGAGCAGCATAACGGATGGCAGCCTTTATCTTTTGAGCTGCATTGAGTCCAGCAGCATCACCTATAAATTCAATGTCTTCGAGGTATTGAGGGAGTTCTGACAGCATCTTTCCATTGAATTTGGGAGTGTTGGGGATACCTCTCAAGGGCATCTGGAAAGCTGCTGGCTGAGCCATTGGTAGAAGCTGATTCTGTGGGAGATTAATGGGAGGAGGGGTCGGATTGGCCGGATGGGAAGAGGGCAAAGGATAAGGCGAAGCAGGTTGAGAAAAGGCAACAGATGGGGGAAATAGAGGCGAGAGAGGATAAGTAGTGGCTACAAGCAGGTATTCACTAAAGTTGAAAAGGAAACCAAGAGATGGAGACAAAGTATGATCAGTCAGTACAGGTGATAAAGGAGTTGATTCAGAAGATGAATCGTTTGGAAGGGGAGTTAGCGGTGAGAGTGAATCAAGGTTAGGAGAATAGTAAAGTTGTAAAGGCACAATCTGGTGGGGTGTAGAATGTACAAAACCACCAGGAATGAAGGGGTAATCAAAGGATGGAGATGTAAGTGGTATGAGGTGAGGGTGATGAGAGCTTTCTGGGGTAACCGGAATGAAGAACTCAGAGTCTGAAGAGAGGTTTAGTTGTCGAAAATCAGAAAGGAGATCCTCTAGCTCTTGGCGCTGAGGTGTGGATCTAAGTGATCTTCCTGTCAACCTGGATGAACCCCTTGTGGTGGGCTCCAGTTGAAGAGATTGTTAGTGGGGTGGTCTCGACCTGGCTAAGCCAAAAGTCAAGCAAAGGGAAGGCAGGCACAAGTGTAGACTCAACCCAAGGGGTTCAATGGAGGTTGGAAGAAAGGGGAATGGGCAACTAGACATAACCTAGTGCTAACACAAGTGATCTGAAGGAATCTGGACTGAGGATGAAGCGAATATGAATGACTATTAGATGGTCTGGTCTAATGAGACCTGGATTGAAGCGGATAGTGATGAGTAGTGAAGGGACGATGACAAAAGACTTGGGGCACAACAAAACAAATCCAGAGAAGAATGGGAGATGAGATTCACCAATCAAGTACAAGACTTTATAGTCCAGGCACTTTCCCAGGACTGATTACAAAGTGCGGATCGCTACAATGCCACTAGTTCGTCACAGAATAACACCACAAAGTTAGATGTAAATCTGTATTGTAACACCGCTGCCAACAGAGAAGAAATGAATAGGAATGAAATTGAGTTAGATTAAAGAAGACAGAAATGAATCTGATCAAGAACAATGAGTCAGCTTCAATCTGGTAAGACTGGCTGAAGGAAGACAACATGGATTGACAGGAGAAATGGCTGAATACATAGAAACTGAGCCAGATCACACTCAGGTGGACACGGGACACAATGGAACAGCTTGGCAACACTTGAGAATGAGTTTAGGCCTACCTAGGGAGTGGAGAAAAGGGGTTATATGAACATAGAGAACCGAAGGCTCCTACACTGGCACATTCCTACACAGCACAATTGACCACAAAATCTACATGTGCCAACCCCCAGGCTTTGAGGATGACATGGACAAAGTCACTAAACTACAGATGGGACTCTATGGTATCAAACAAGGTGCCTACCTATGAAACAAGCACATGCACAAGAAGCTCACCTCATGTGGCTTTGTTTGCATCTCTGCTGACTATGCTGTATACACCTACCACAGCGAAAAGGGCAGCTCCATCACCACAATCCATGTTGACAACACTCTCACAGTTGGTGACATCAAGGCCATGCTCAACCAGACCTGAAAACTCCTTCACAGCCTCTTTGAGATGAAGGAGGAAGACCCAGACTGGCTCATGGGCATCAAGCTCACAGATAACCACAAGAACCACACTGTCACACTCTTGCAATCCCAGTACATCAACACACTACTCCAATGTCATCACATGGACATGTGCATACCCGTCTTGATGCCAATGGAAAAGGACCTTGTCCTATCCAAGATAGACTGCCCTCAGGACAACACTGAAAAGCAGGAAATGGCCCAATACCCATACTGTGAAATTCTCGGTGGCATTATGTTACAATCTGCCTTCTCTTTTCTTCCATCATACTTATCTCTGTTGTGTACCAATCACCATCTGGGGGATATACAGTATACCTCAAGAACAGATTACTTCCTTCTCATCCTTAGTCTGTTCTCTATTCATTTCATTGAACTATAACTAATTCCCAAGCTGTTCACTTCAGACTTCTGATCTTCTCAAAAGGGGATATGGCTCATTCTTCCTTAGTTGTGATATGTTCTCATTGGACTATCACTCCTCTAATTGGTTCTCTCACACCAATTATGTATTCCCATTTACTCATAGTCTGATTGTTCTCCAATGTTCTTCTTCATTTGACAATTATGCATCCCTATAGTTCAACACTATATAAGACTCGTCAAATATCTTGTATTTCCTCATACTTGATCTTCTGAAATCTACATTTGGTCTCATATCCTAGTCCACTTGACTAGTCTCCTCAACCTTGACCTAGCTGGTCTGATTGACCAGAATCTTCGACCTCATTGGTCCGTTTGACCATTACCCTGACCTACAGTGGCTCAAATAAGTGTCCCAATGTTGGAGCATTTTGGAAAGACTTAACATTTGCAAAAGAACTAAAATGTATCAGCTCTAACCCTTGCAGGGTCATAA
>JBBPOB010000171.1:0-25758 GCA_038091275.1 Tylopilus subfusipes
AGAAGTCCAGGCACTCGAAGCTGGTTGAGCCGGTGGATGAGGTGTAATCGCATCCCCGATTTGTCCATGCCCTGTCGCACATTCGTCCATCCGCGCGGCCGCTCGAAACGACTGGTGCGTATCTGAGTCGAACGTTCGGTGAGATGCAACGTGGTTTTGACGATATCCTCGTCCCCTTGCACCCCACAACTCATGACCCCTCCCACGCGCACCCCGACTGAAAAGACGCCCGTGGGATGATGCCTTCGAACCGTCTCCACCACTCTCACATTTGGGCGTCCCTCCACTTTCGTAATTCGCTTCCGTGGGGTGTACACGAACATCTGAAGTGGGAACGTCAGCATACGGGTCGTCATATGGTGCGGGTGGTGGTCGCGATGGCCCCGTGACCTGGTAGTCGTCATCATATGGGCCATAAGCGTCATATGGGTTAGAGCCATGATATGTATCCTGAACCACATCATCGATGTGGATCCGGGACACTGCTGGAGTAGATTGTCTAGAAGATGATACGGAGCGTCCGCGCCTGTAACAACTCGTCATCGAGGATCTCCAACACTGTCAGCTTGCTTACCTCTTCTTTCGCTGAGCCCTGAAGGCAACCTCTTTCTCGTCGTCAGAAAATTCAATTTCGTCCTCTGCGGGTTCTTCATCGTGAATATTACTGGCGTCGCTGCCACGTATTTTTTTGAGTTGATCTACGAACACAAAACGACTTCGCTGTGGAACATGGAACACTTCGCGGGACACCCAAACTTTGTCGGTATCCAGCGGATAGCGTTCGTTAAATTTAACCTGATAGAGTGGTTGGGAAGTTGGACCGAAAGTTTCGTATATCTAGCACCACAGGTAAGATTCGAAATATGGTACAGAAAGTAAAGTGACTCACGTATCCAAAAACCTTTCGGTCTTCAAATACAAGCAATGACTCTGCGTCAAGAACGCGCTCGGACAAGGAGTTGGCACGATCCATGGGAAGGCCCCTCACAATCACAATGTTCCCGACGATGCTCATAATTTCCCCAACTTTTTCCAGTTTGTCGCATCGCTCAACCTCGGAAATGGTAGGGACCATGATGTTTGCGTCAACAATCTCATTCTTGGTCTGGAGATGGGTAGTAGCTGCTGTCACACCTGATTCTTCGTCTTCAATGTCATCCGGAGGTCTTTGCCGCTGAGGGGCCGCAGATTCACGTCCCTCTTCCGAATCAGAGGAGGAACTTGCATCTAACTCCGAGTCAGAGGGCAATGCCAAGTTTGATGCGGCTCTGACGATTAGAGTTAATATGTCTTTTGATAAGATGTTCGTTGGTATGCTTACTCCGACATTCCGCTGTCATCATCATGAGGTGCAAGACCTGCCTCTACCTCATCTTCACTTTCTGCTTCACTGTCTGTGCTGGCAATGGAATGATCGCTGGAGTCCGGAGAATCTGGAATACGCTTCTCAGCGGCGGTGACAGGAGGAATGGTCCCTATCAGGTCTTGAATAAGGAGCAAGTCTTGGGGAACGGTAGAAGGAACCTTGAACTCCAAATCCATCGGAGAGGTGATATGAACCTCACTTGGGTCAGAGCAAGAGATCGAGATTTTCGAGACACGTGATCGATACACACATGTATGCCTTTGACTTCTCTCGTCTAACGTTTCATCTCGACCGTCATGCCGCTCTCTGTTACTCGGCCAGGATTCAAGCGAACGTTACTGCCGCGTCGCGCTCCGAAATTCCTCATGTATTCCACTACCTCCAAGCCCTCGTTACAGCTGGTTGCTCAGCTCCGAAAATTGACGGACGTCCCAATTTCCAAGGCTCGGGAAGCGCTTAGTGCAAGCGGAAACAATCTAGAGGCGGCGCTGGAGTGGTTGCAGCAGGATCTAACCACTTCCGGCGCCCAACAGGCTGCCAAGGTTGCCGGACGCGAAGCACGAGAGGGACTCATTAGTGTTTGCATACTCTCGTCCGGCAAGTCGTCCCAAACGCCCGATGGTGGCGGACTTCGGGCAGCCATGATCGAGCTGAACTGCGAAACTGATTTTGTGGCAAGAAACGAGTTGTTCACGCGGCTTGCTGCCGACATTGCACATACCACTGCCTTCCTCACTGAACATGTTCAGTCACCGAATTTCATCCAACCCTGCCCACTGGACGTCATCAATGACGCTCCCCTCCTCTCGCAAACAGATCCAAATCTTCGACCATCTTCCTCGGTGTCTAGTTCCATTCAGGATCTAATTGCAAAAGTCGGCGAAAAGGTATCACTGAAACGGGCAGCCGCTGTGGTTCACAATCCTTTCCAAAATCTCGCTGGGACCCTCGGGTTACGGTTAGCTTCGTATTTGCATGGATCCTCCGGCCTTCACGGTCGTATTGGGTCACTTGCCGTGCTCGCGTTGAAAGCCCCCGATCTCTCGAATCATCTTGGTTCGGAAAGCTTTGTACAGGACCTTGAACGACTTGAGCGTGCTGTCACACGTCAGATCACTGGTTTCGAGACGCTGTCCGTCCAATCCACAACGGATGAAACATCGTTGTACAATCAACCATTCATGGCGACTGGAGGACAAGTCACTGTTGGTGCTGCCTTGTGCGAATGGAGTCGCGAACGTGGGATGGCAAAGGAAGGTGAAGAGGGAGGAATAGAAGTTCTAGAATTTGTTAAATGGACAGTGGGGGAAGACATACATTAGTGCAAGTGACTGTGCTCGCCCGTGGTGGCATTTATCTACTGAAGCTACACAAGGTTTATATTTTTGGCCGAGCTACCTTTGAAACAAGGACTCTATAGCTCAGTGGTAGAGCATACGATTGCAGATCGTGTGGTCCCGTGTTCGAACCACGGTGGGGTCTTCTTTTTCTCAACCATTCCTTCTGTTATGGCGTTCACGGTAATGCTACCCAGGTCCTCTAGTCCAGTAATTAGATATGGCATATGATTGTGGGCCGTCGTCCTTGATTTTTTGTTTTCTTTCTTTCGTTGGACGTTAAGCTGAGCGTGAGAAGTTCCCGCCTTGTCCAAGTTCACTACCCATGAAGAGAGCGGCAGGTTCAGTCATACGTCGAGGAAAGGTGCGGCTGCACCGACGACAGCTATCCCAAGCATCGTTGCCGCCATTGCAGATAACCACACTGCCTAACAAGATTCGGGTCGCTACAGAGTCTACTCCCGGTCATTTTTCCTCTGTAGGACTTTACATCGACGCAGGGTCACGCTATGAACTTCCATCGACATCGGGAGCCAGCCATTTCTTAGATAGAATGGCATTCAAGGTACCCCTTGTGCTGCTATAAGGCTGTCTGTCCCTAACGATCAACCTTGCAGTCGACGCATTCTCGCTCTGAAGCTAACATGGCTGCGTCGATGGACCGACTTGGAGGTCAAATCATGTGCTCATCCTCCCGAGAATCCATTATGTACCAGTCCTCTCATTTTGATCAGGCAACACCTCTGGCACTTTCTCTGATATCTGATACGGTCCTAAATCCTGCTTTTCTGGCGGAGGAATTGGAGATACAGAAAGATGCTGCTCTCTATGAGAATCGGGAAGTCAGCAACAAGCCAGACCTGGTATTGCCCGAGATACTCCACGGAGTAGCGTACAGTGGAAAGGGGCTCGGAAATCCGTTGGTCTGCCCGGACGAACGCATTAGTCTCATCACCGGTGACCTCCTCCGTCACTGTATCTCGGACTGGTACCGTCCGGAGCGTATGGTCATAGCGGGTGCTGGAATGCAGCACGAACAATTGGTGGAACTTGTCGACAAGCATTTTTCGACGCTCGAGCCCCTGCCATTCCCTACGCCACCCTCTCCACGGTCATCCACCGTTCAAATCGTACCACCGCATCTCCTCCCGTCTTCGTCACCATCAATATACAAGTCACTAACCCGTGCGGCGTCATCATATTTATACCCAACGTCTACTGCAAGAGACACGCCCCCTCTATTGAACCCGCAATCACATTATGTTGGTGGTGTTCGTCACATCCCAAGTCATACTACAGATTTTGATCACCTCTACCTCGCATTCGAGGGTGTCGGTATCCACGACGAGGATATTTACACCCTAGCGACAATTCAAGTGCTTCTTGGGGGCGGGGGCAGCTTCTCGGCGGGTAAGACTCATGTTCCTCGTGTGACACGCTTCTCACCGTTCTCAGGTGGTCCCGGAAAGGGAATGTATTCCCGATTGTATACGCACATCCTCAACCACTTCCCTCAGATAGATCATTGCGCATCCTTCCATCACATTTACACAGATTCATCACTCTTTGGACTGTGGGCTTCATTTGTGCCTGACATCCTCAAACAGCGCGGTAATACTCCCGCGCAAATTCTTCCCCATCTCGTGCACCAGATTAGTCTGTTGATATACCAAAGCGTGCCAAAGGTAGAGCTCCAGCGTGCGAAAAATCAACTCCAATCTAGCTTGATGATGGCACTGGAGAGTAGGGCAGTCGAGGTTGAGGACCTTGGTCGTCAGGTACGATAGGAAAACTCTGACAAGTTTATAATGATTTGATCCATTGTTTTAGATTCTCGTGCATGGACGCAAGATACCTGTGACAGACATGACAGCGGCAATTGACAAAGTCACACCCGAGAGTGTCAGACGAGTTGCGAATCGCCTTTTCGGCCCACGTTCTGGCAACAAAGCGACGATAGTTACGATGGGTAGAGGGGAGCTTGGTGATTGGCAAGCAACGCTTCGCAAATATGGGGTCGCAGGAGCTTGAGTTCAGCACAATAGATCCTGTTGCGTTACATTGGATTCTTAGACATTGCGCTAAATTATGTACCCCGCTTGCAATCCAATAATTTCCAAATTGATTCATCACATGAAGTTGTGGAAGGTGTAAAACAAGTCATCCACAGATATTTGGGTACATGTAATTAGTGGGGTTCTGGGGTATCCATCCGTACTTGAGTCCAGCTTGGTATGACCATTCCTCAGCATCTTCCGTCTTCCATGTCCACTGCAACCAGCCATCGGCGGCTTTCTCGTATGAAATAACCTGTGCCTCCCAGGTCTTTCGGAGGAACGTCTTGTAGCTCGAACTGAAGGTGGATCCGCTGCCAGTCAGACCGTTACAACTTCCGACTGCCGAAGAGCCGGGGTAGGTACCCGCGTAGCGTGACCCGGCACCACGTCCGTTCAGGTAGTTGGCACAATCAGTCATAGCAGGTGTCCATTCGCCCACTATAAGCCAAAGATCAAAGCCTGCGAGAGTGGACTGAGTCCCACAAGCGGTATTGATGTGTTGTTGCTCCGACATATGATTGTCCTGATAATAGGCTTTGGTTAGACGACGCCGTGTAAGTAGATGGATATACTCACGGCATCCGAAAACATCTGATAAATATGGGTATCCATAGCCACTCCGTCAAACTTGGGCGGAGTCCCAAAGCCAGCCCAATAGCTAAGAGGCTGGAACGCGTCGTGGATGAGCTCAACAGTGTTGCTAGTCCGGCTCGTGCCATACGGGTATCTGCAAAATTAAATAAGTGCCCACATGACGTGTATATCAAGATATCAAGATCACCTTATGTTCCCAAAGGAATCATACCAATATTGCCTCACAGCAGCGAGAACTGCAGAGCCATCAAACCCGGCAGGCCTGGGGTTATGATGTAGGTAACTTCTTGCCATATTGCACGCGGAAAACTCACTCGTTCAGGGGTGCAATGATAGGTACATTGTTCGGCTGATCAGCAAACATGGAGGCAATCCTTTTGATGATTGCGTTGGTCCGATCGATATTGGTTTGGTTTGAGTGCCAGGTGGGGAATGAAATTCTGTGACCGGAGTTATCGAAGCTATGAAGAGCGAGGTCGGTGTCACGCAACATGGAGCATATATGAAAAACAAACCCGTTCTGGCTCCCTGGCGCGCCATGGAGATCAACGATGACCTTTAGTCCGTGGTTGGCGGCCCATTGTACTGCTTTCTGGAGGTAAGGCAACTGTCCTTGGATGTACGGTTCTCCTGGACCGACTTCGAATGCCCAGTAACCAATTGGAAGGCGTACGTGATTCAATCTGCGGAGGAAATCGGTCAACTCCGTCAAAAATAGTGGTGCAGGGACCTAAAGAGATTACCCTGCAGCGGCAATGGCAGCAAAGTCGCCTTCGGTGATCCAAGTATCCCAGTGGTTCTGCAGGACACTTAACGCCGTGTCGTGGTCCTGATATTGACCGAACGTCCACTCGTCAACAATGGCATCATTCCGGGTGTTGTCAAAGATGCTTGGAGTAATCCACGGCTACATAGCAGGCAGTACATCACTGAAGAGAACAGTTGTAACAGCAATGGCGTACGCACCTCGAGGACGAGCCACCCACCAAGGTTGACTCCGCGGACCTTCTCGGTTCCATAAGGAAAACCAGGGGAGAAGGAAAACGCGCACTTTGCCAAGGAAAATGCTAGAAGTGTCGAGGTAAGCAGCCTCTGCATTAAATGAGTGAATGAGAGTGAAAGAAAGGGAGAAAGGCGGACAAATGCAACGAAGTTAGTTGACATAGCCGTATTTATAGTCGGGGCGGCAATTAGGAACCAAAGGTTGCCTCAGGTGCTCTATTCCTGGAGGTCATATGTCCGGAAGATGGAAGTACGGCATGTGTGCCGTGTGCTGGAGCAAGTCCATCTGTCACGCTCGGTAAAGAACAGTTGTTCGGATGATGTTGAGATGACTTGGGGTATCTAACATGTAACTTGATACAGGCACTGAGACACATGTGCCAGGCCCAGAACGAAATCGCCATACCGCTGGCCACAGTGCAACGATTTCTGATGGGCTCCAGTTGAAGCATTGATTGAGGCAGAAGTGGGCATCGTGGGGAGTTCTCTTGATGGTTTTTTCCGAAGCGACGTACGATAAAGTAAGGGGGGGTTACATATGGGAAGCGATCAACGCTCGAGAGATGGGCGTTCTAGCTTGACTTTGCGTTCCCCCCTGGCAATCTGGTTGATACGTCATGGGTCAGCGCGCAGCTGCGGAAGTAGGATACACGGCACCGAAGACACAGCTACTCTAACTGATCACTCCCTGTCAATGGTCGCACCAGAAGGACCAATATGCTTCGGGCTTGGACGCAGATTTTGCAAGAAGCTGCGCTCCGAATTGCGGCGCTAAATTGGGTTTCTGCGGGTCTCCATTACGAGAGAAGAACACTGGAGTGCGTTCTTCGGGCTCGGTTGACCAACAACTTACACACGTTTGCCGTTAGGGCTGCTTCCACGGAGGTTGAACGCTCCACCGTCGGTCCAGTCGAGGCGAGCCCCCCGCGTTTTGGACAGAAATGCGTCGACCGTGTTGCGTTGTTACATGTGTTGGCTGGAGGGTTCAATTCGGGTGCTACCGAACGGGAATGCAACTGGTTTAAATACTCCTAGCCTTTGTCGTCTCTGCTCGTCTTCCCCCTTCTTCCCGCATACCATCCATCGTCGAATCAGCGTGATGGCCGTTGACAGCGTCCGCGATAGATACCAGGCTGCTGGCCAGGACCATCTCTTCACCTTCTGGTCAAAGCTTACAGACGCAGAGCGTAGTGCCCTCACCTATCAGCTCGAAAGCCTCGATGTGGAACGCGTAAACAGAATTTACGAAAAAGCCACTTCATCCGAAGGCAGCGCTGCTGATCCTCAGCACGCTGCCGATTCCATCGAGCCCCTTCCCGTTGGGGCGGGCGACTCCGTGTCCGTTAATCCTGCCAAAGCACTCGAATGGAGGCAGATCGGTCTCCAGGCCGTCGCAAACCGTCAAGTCGGCGTCCTTTTGATGGCTGGTGGCCAGGGAACGAGGCTTGGCAGTTCTGCTCCTAAAGGCTGTTACGACATCGGCCTCCCTTCTCATAAATCCCTCTTCCAGTACCAAGCTGAACGCATTGCTCGTCTCCAGATAAACGCCGAAGCCCAACTTGCAAAGCCCAAGGGTTCCGTTGTGGTTCCCTGGTATGTCATGACCAGCGGTCCAACTCGCCGCGAGACGGAATCCTTCTTCACCAAGAACAACTACTTTGGCCTCAATGCGAAGAACGTCATTATCTTTGAACAAGGTAACAAGTCTTGGTCGTATACGTCCCACCATATCTCTGATCTTGCCTGCGTTCTAGGTACGCTACCCTGCCTCGCAATGGAGGGTAAAATCATGCTCGAAACCCCATCTCGTGTTGCTGTTGCTCCCGATGGCAACGGTGGTCTCTACGCGGCTACCCGCGCCCCCTTGTCCCCATCCGACAAGTCACGCACAGTCCTTTCTGACCTAGTCAATCGCGGTGTTCAGTATGTTCACGCTTACTGCGTCGACAACTGTCTCGTCAAGGTTGCCGATCCTATCTTCCTTGGCTATTGCATAGCCAGACAGGCCGATTGCGCTGCCAAGGTGGTACCAAAGACATCACCGACGGAGTCGGTCGGCGTCGTTGCTCGCCGGGGAGACAAGTTTAGCGTCGTAGAGTACTCGGAAATCACCAAGGAGCAGGCCGAACTCCGGAATCCAAAGACTGGGGAACTCCTGTTCAACGCTGGCAACATCGCCAATCACTTTTACACCACTGCCTTCCTTCAGTCCGTCGAGTCTTTCGAGCATGAGCTTGCCTATCACATTGCACGCAAGAAGATCCCGACTATTGACTTGCAAACTGGAGAAACCATCAAACCCAGCAAACCAAACGGCATGAAGCTCGAGCTGTTTGTATTCGACGTGTTCCCGTTCACAAAGAATTTCGCCGTTCTCGAGGTTGCTAGGAAGGAGGAGTTCAGTCCCCTGAAGAATGCGCCCGGCACTGGCTCAGATGATCCAGAGACTAGCCGTCGCGATCTTTTGGATCAGCACCGACGGTTCTTGGAACACGCTGGTGCTCGTCTGAAGGAAGGTGTCGAGATCGAGCTTTCGCCACTCGTCACTTATGCTGGAGAAGGATTGGAGGCTGTCAAGGGCAAGACGTTTACGAAGTCTGGTTACGTCGTAAATCTCGAGGAATTGGACGCGTTAGTGTAAAGCATGTCGTTCGTTTTCACCTTGTACTTGTTTGTACGATTACTGCCCCTTCGTTATACTGCATACTCTGGACACTAGTGTTCTCTGATCAGATCAGATCGCTCACCCAATCTCATTTGCACACATCGTTGTACACTCGCACTGGGGTAGATCGTTTATCTGACGTGTATTGCACGGACCCGCTCGCGTACATTCAGCTGCCTACACCATTGCTGTCCGACACCTTACCTCGCTTCTCGAGCTCTTCTCGAAGTGACGAAAACAGGCGCTGTGTGCGCTCCGCGTTCGGCTGTTCACCCGTCAGACACAAGCAATATGGTGGACGACGGAGGTGTGCTCACCTCCTTACAGCATGCGATGAGCTTATCAATGAGCATTGTTTGATTATTCTGTGCATCCTCGAGCTCCTTTCGGAGACGTCGAGCCTGAGTCTGTTAGATCATAAGAACGACGCATGAGAAACATAATAGCCAACCTCTTCATCGGCCCTGTCAGCTCGACTCTTCTCACCATCCGCGAGTTGCTTCTGCTCCGCCGCTCGGGCGCGAGAAAGTAATACCTCGAGCTCCTTCGATCGAATTACACACTCGAAATGTCGCTCACGCAGCTCGTATTGGCGAAGTACTTCTTTCAGGCGTTCCCGCACGCTATCGAGCTCTTGTAAGACAATCGCGATGGTGATGTACAAAGACGTACACGCTGTCAAAAATATCCTCGAGGGAACGTTTAGCTCTAGGCGGATATTCAGCAACTACCGAGAAAAAAAAAGATTGATTCGTGACTTACTCCATGGGATTGTCTGACCAGTTCTTCTTTAGTTTCTGGCGTCGGTGTTCAGGCAGTACGTCCTGAAAACCAACGTGAAGGATGATACACACTACTTTTCACGCCAACTTACCCAAGCGTCTAAACCGGGTCCGTCTGTAAGGTCCATGAGTTCTACAGCGAGAATCTCGTCGCCGTCCTCCATTCCTTGTTCCTCTGGCGTATGGTCTGCATCGAGCGTCCGTCCGTTATGGGAGAATATAAACTGCATGGATGATGTACTGGTGGAATTCCAGGAATGTGTACTCGCAACTTCTGATTTCGTAGGTCCGTTCAGATGGGGCCCTGTACCTGTAGCTGCTTTTCCGTCGCCCTTTTTCGCGGCTGACCCTTCCATCCTATCTGTCCAGGCATTGAAAAGCCTGGAAAGCTTGGTTTTGCGCGAAATTTTGAAGAAAAGCTCTGCACGATAACGACAAACGACCTTGACTACTATGTCGGGCATTTCGCGGTATTTCATGTCTTGCATTTTTGCCTTGTCGACTCGTTTAGCCATGTCGTTTTTCATTTGCATGATCTATGGGATGTCAGGTAAGCAGACGGGCTGGAGGAGGTCCTAGGTACCTCTTCTTGGGCTTCCTCTACACACTGTGCTAGGCGTTTGCTGTCTTCCTAGATGATTGTTAAACGTCGCGATGCAGCTGCAGGCATTGATGCGCACCCGGAGTCGCTTGTTATCCTGCACGCGTTGTTAGCAATTTCCTGGGGGACGGAGTGAAGGGTCACCTTTTGCAATTCTCGTGCTAGATTTTCCATCTTTGCTTTAGTCTGATTCGCCTTTGTCAACTGGCCTTTGGCTTTGAGTATTGGTGAGAGGGATGGAATGGCACGAGATTGGGGAACGAACCGGCATCCTTGTCTTTGACCAGTTTTTGCTTCTCCTTTGCGTGATCCCGTTCGAGCCTCTTGAATTCCGCAAACTAGATCGGCGGGGTATGGGTGAAGGCAGCGTGCGTTCATCACGAACACATACTAATTCGATGTATTTGGCGTGGATGGCGTTCTCACCTATACCTTTGACCGACTTGACGGCCTCCTCGGCTATGGAAACATGAGACAAAAGGCAACGGAGAGAAGGTGGTTGTGCGGACCGAACCGTCGTTCCTCCTCCTCCTCGAGAACCTCCTCTTCTTCGAGGGCAGCGATGCGATTCTTGAGACTTTCGTACATGGCGGCGGGATCGACGGGGGCATCGTTCTTTTTCTTTGCCTTCTGAGTGCCGTTTACTGCCGAGGGATGGAGCGGAGGGCGTGCGGTTGTGGCGGAGGGGTGAGCGGAGGGTAGTGGGGGAGCTGGAGGAGTAGCGAGCGGTGCTGGCGGTGCGGGACCGGGTGGGGGTGGCTTTGGTGTGCGGGGAGTGCCGTTCATGTTGGGACAACCTGTTAGCGAGTCGGCGAACATCGTTTGGCGTTTCTCCACGTCATGTGACGCGCGCGCGCACTCTAACCACGACCACGACCACGCCCATGTCCCTCTTACCACCCCCGAAACGCATCCGTCTCTCCTCTCCCACCTTCGAAGACCAGCTCGGCGAACTCAGCCAGGACGACATCGACGCATTCGACGCCATAGACGCTCACTTCTCCCAATCGCTCGCATGCCCCGTCGAGGACGACGAGAACCCCTTTCGTTCGTGTCGGGAAGCCCACACGGCGCGCATACACGCACCATTCACGAGTGCATCCGCGTTAGAAAGGTCATCCGAGCCGGAGGACGATCACGCAGCACCTCCAGAGGTCGACTATGCCGCATGGTTCAACCCCGATCAAACCAACTCCTTCGTTGGTTTCAGCGCGGCTACGACAGCAATGCCCAGCTTCCAGAGACCTTCTGCCAACGGTGGGAAACCGAAATCACTCTTCATCCCATCATCCGCCGCCCTGTGCGAGGCTGAAGAGAAAATGAGAAAATGGCAGGAAAGGGACCCCGACCAACCTCCAACGCGCAACGAGCCCGATGCTCACAACTCCACCCAAACAATGTCTCCTCCACGTGCAACCTTCTCCTCTGCAAGAAATATGTACTCTTCTGTTCAAGCACCCGACACAGCTACCCCTGTTTCCCTCTTCAGATCTGCAAATGTAGAACCAACACCGTCCAGATCTCACAGCTCGTTGCAGAGCTTGGGCAGCAAACAGCAAACCAAACCTTTCAAATCACCCTTGATCAGCACAACGTATTCCGTCCCGTCGCATCGACAAGCATCAACTCCGAGCGTCAGTTCGCCCCTGCGCGGGTGTCACTCCACCGTTCCCTCTCAACTCATCCCGACTGTATCACCTTTACGCCCATCTTCGGTCGCGAACCACGTCGCGACTCAAAAAGCATTGGGTTTTACACCTAGACACGGTAATACAACGAAGAAACCAAAGTTCCTAACGCCATTCAAAACAGCCGTGAAACCTGCCACTTCGAAAACGTCCGTAATTGAAAATATCAAGCTTCCATCAACTCCCTCTAATCCGAAAACAATCGTGAATCGTGTATATCCACCTTCAGCTTCGTCGTCGCCTCGGTTAAACAAGCGGAATAGTGACGAAAGGATCTTTGATCTCAGTGAGCACGGATTGTGGAATTCTAAATTCCCTCCCCGGAACTTAGCTTTGTATCTCAGCTCCTCCTCCTGGCAGGCAAACGCTCGCCGCTTCTAGCTTGCGGCCACAAGCCTACACTGCTGAACAACTCGGGGATATGGGAATGTCTGTTTTTTCGTTCCTTCGGCCCCCCCGGTCTATCCTGACGGCCGGCCCAGAAATTTCAAGGAACTTAGCCAAGTGAACCCTCGGACAGCCCCCTTCTACACTTTCACCAATCATTCTTTTTTTCCTCCAAATCCGCCCGATCTGTCCTCGTCACTTGCCCTCGGTCGCTCAGCCGCGCTGGAAGAACTACGCGCAAAGGGCTGCACACTTATTAAACAAGCATGGGTTGACAATCACTGGTCACTAGTTCTCTGGAAATTGGCTGGTATGGTTGCCCTTGATCCTATGGGCGAGAGCGATCCTTCGAGAAGGCGTTGGTGTTGGCCAGAAGTTATTCGTCAGTTGATGTACAGGTCAGCAGACTCATCCGAAAGGGTCAGACTTTCCAGTTTAAACACTCTGTCAGATACGAACGGGACTTGAATAGTTCCTCTCGTCCGCCATTGAGGTTGATAACAACCAGGGATGCGTCGGCTGAATCGCCTATGGTACTCTGCGTCTCAGACATCATTTGGCCCGCCGGTGGTCCCGAACAGGACACTGAATCAGTGCAAACTCATCCTGAGCTCGAGGTCACTGATGGCTGGTATAGGCTGCGTGCGCGAATCGACGCCCCACTAGTGCGAGCCGTAAGAAAGGGAAAAATAAAAATAGGTCGCAAAATTGCTGTAGTGGGTGCAAAGGTCAGTCCAGCCTCATCCTGAACCCTATGCTCGCTCCATTCGGTCACTGTAGCTCTCGGCGGAGAAAAAGGAAGGTTCTGAAATTCTAGAAGCCTATAACTCCAATGTCCTTTTGTTGACCGGGAATTCAACCCATATGGCCCCGTGGCATGGGAAACTTGGTTTCCAATGTGGACCGTTCATTGCGACGCTCAACAGCTTGACAGCAGATGGCGGCATTGTCGCTGTTATGATGCTCACAATAGTAAAGGTGTGACCATATCTGTCTCCAGGTGTTGGATTTTGACATTTGAATAGGCATACCCTGTTGCGTACCTAGAATTCGTCGAGGACACCGATGGCCGGAAACAAAGAGTAGGACCACATGACGCAAAAGAGGAGTTGAAGCTAAGCACACAATGGAAGGTGTGGCAATCAGAGTTTCGATCGACTTGCTTGCTTACTGCCCACAGACGAAGCGAGAGTCGCATGCTTCACGCTTATGGGCTGAGTCTGAAAAACGCAGGTGTAGGCTGCTTGACTATGCAGAACGCCTTGAGCAACGTGCAGGCTCGAAATTCAGACCCAAGCACGACGGTGAGGCCATACATTGCTACGAACGCCAGAAATTAACAGTCAATCAGATGACCCACCCGACAAGATTTACGATATATATGATACCATGCAGGAAGACCTCGAGGCAGCCAAGAACATCATATCGTCCATTGGCCACGAAGATGCCGGCTGGTTGGCCCAACATATCCGGGAGAAAATTGTCCAGGAACGGGATGTTGTTTCAAAGGAAATTGAGCAAGAACTCGAGGTATTCCATCTCGATTGTCAGAGCTCTGTCGGATGCTGATGCAGTTGTCAGTCAATTTGTCCCCCACGCGACGTGAAGCCTTTCTGTGTGATTGTCGTCAAGGATGCTAGAACATGTAAGCATCCGTCAGAGCGAACGGCGCAAGTTACTGTATGGGATGTGCCCGGGGTATCGGTAACCGAGGATTGTACTCAAAGTCCCTTTGCCCCGGGTCAACGATATCTTGTGAGTTACTTGCTCTTATCTGTGACTCGAGTTTGATACACTGGCCTGGCGGACTATCAGGTGACAAACTTGGTCCCCTCACAGGTGTCGGCATGGATGGATCGTTCCTCAGGTGGAGAGGTGTATTTGAACACGAGGAATAATTCTAAATGGACATTGGTCAAATAGCCTACTGTATATTTTGCACCAACTTTGATACTCTGTTTTCTTGTCCATGTCTGATCCTAGAAGACAGTCGTTCCCGTTCCACCCAATTTTCACTTGCGATATATCGAGGAAGTAAAGAGAATGAGCTCGACCCAGATTGAACGGATGACCTTGTGGATATAGTGTATCCCTTCTGGAATCACACGTACTACCACTGCGCTACGAGCCCTTCCGGCGCCGAAAACGATGGGGAAGTGGTGATAACAACACTGCACTAACCACGATTATGGTTAGCTACCTTTTACTACCAGAGCATTTAACCATCTCAGAGATGATTATCTTTGGCGTTGTAGGGTAAACACCAGTCATTGTGCCATTGCTTCTAATCAACCTCTAAACCATTGACAAGATGTCTAGATGGGTTCGGCGTCTAAAATATCCCTCGCTGAATCACAAACTCCTTGTAAAGGCTAAGAATGATGTCGTTGGCAGTCAAGGTAATGATCCTGTACAGCATAGTGAGCAGAACGGCTAAGGTCCCCCCCCCATGCCAACACTTACGTGTGTGGAGCAATGCGCAGAAAATGTGCCGTCGAACCTGTTCCGAAGGGATGTAAATCATAATGGGGGACAGGCGGCAAATCTGCTTGCCTTTATACCACCCAAGTAACCCCTCGGTCTTGAAAGTCTTCCAGAGACAGTCGATAGGATTCTTATATAATGTACCTTGGAGACGTCCATTAGGCAAAGGTATTGTTGGTTGGTTATACACCCGAGTGAGAGCCTGACGAGGACGTTAAGGATAGTACTGTGGGAGGCTCAGCGCGCACTCACAGTGTCTGCTGGTTGCATTACGATGCACTGTGGGGGGTCAGAAGATTGGTTTGCGTGTTGGCTCATAACATACCACACAAACGCCGGATACAGAACTACTGGCCAGGTACGTCCATATGCTGTTGGCGGGTAAGATGCCATTCGTGACAAGTTGGTTCTTGGTCCAGTTGTAGGTCGGCAATTGAACGGAAGAGCCCATAGTAGTACGAAGAATTGCAGCATCTATACCACGGACAAGACCTCGGAATCTCTCGGCTCGAAATATCGTCGCAAGTGCATCAAAGGAGCTTTTGTAGTAATGTTGGGTGCCGACTGGCAATGCGGGGGAATATGCCTTTGTGATATTCAGTTACTTTACGCTTGAAAGAACCTATCGAGTACTAACTTGCATGCGAGCCTTGACGAGAAATAGCGGATTTCCAATGGCTGCGCCGACCGCCCCACTAGCAGCGCCGGCTGCTACAGATGTCAGAGGTATCTGATCGGTCACAGGCCTGCCCATGACGCGGTTTATGGTCCGGCGAAAGGGCTCATAAAATCCTAAATCACTTCAGCTTTGCAAGCAATGGCGATAGGCAATGAATACCTAAGCGTGAACCGTTGAGGAGAATCTGGAAAAGGGTCACAGGGACGGAGAGGTGAAGAAAGCAAAGTGCTCGCCTGGTATGCGTACTGGAAAAATGTGAGGACGGAGCCAGGAAAGTGCAAGTGCACAGTGGACTCACCGCTGCGCCGAGACCACGTTGTAGACCTCGGATGCCTTCGTTTTTCCACGTTTTAGCGAGAACATCAACAGCGTTCTTGTAGACTTTTTGACCGCCATTCTTTGCTAGCTCGCCTTGGAGTTGCAGACGCGTCTTTGCGATCTCTGGGGGATTTGAAAAGGTCACCTGTTCATTTATATCAAAAGAGAGCACCTGGGAAGAATTTGACGGTAGCTCACCGCAATACAGGCGGCAGTGCCACCGCATACGAACCCTTCTGCAGTGGAGAGAGGGCGAGAGGCGGAGGACATTCTGTGGAGAGAGAGTACACGGCACCACGGCGGCAACGAGGCTTGTGTGAGCCGAGTTGGCGCGTGCAGGTCTGAGCATTTGGCGAGGCGGAGGCGGAGCTGCCACGGTCGGACGTGTGCATGACCTCGACTTGATGCGGCCGCGTACTTCGTATGAGAGCGGCCCTGCGATCACGACGAGGACGGTCCTCCTCGTCGGCATCCTCGCCGTCTCCGTTCCGGTAGTGCTTCGCATCCTCTCCTCGCCACTCGCACTCCTCGTCCTCGCCCCGCTCTTCGTCGTCCTCGTCGTCCTGTCTTCCCTTATCGCGTACCTTTATCTCGCACACAGCCTCGATTCAAAGGTGCTTGCACCCGCGAACCCGCTCTCCCATGCTGCCCGTCCCCTGGCCTTCTCCACCCCCGCCGCGTGGCAGGCTGTTCTCACCCGCTCACAATGGTCACACAAGTCCCCTCAGTCGCTGCCGTCGTTGTGTCCCGGCATGCCCGTAGTCTCCTCCAACCTAAATGAAATCATGATTCTCATAGTCCGCGACTTTGTTTTGTCCTGGTACAAGGACATCTCGTCCTCCCCTTCGTTCCCCACCGCCGTGTCAACGATTTTCCACGCCGCACTCGAACAGCTCCTGCAACGCGCAGCGACCATCGATGTTCCATCCCTCCTCGTCAAGCGGATCTTGCCCAAGGTCACCTCTCATATTGAACAGTTCCGTCAGTCAGAAGTCGCTATTCGTGGTGCGGGCCTCGAGCGTCATCTCACTCAGTCAGAGGAACTCGACATGCTTTTGGCCAGTCGTTACGTCGGAAAGGGTGAAAGACTACATCCAGCCGTAGACAACCTGTCCTCTACCTTCACCAAACAAAGCGAGGAAATACATCTGAGGGGCATAGTAGACCGCATCCTCCCACTTATCCTCCCAGACGACGAAGCGCGAAGCAAGGTCCTCAAAACAGTGGTCCGAGAGATCGTGGCTTGCACTGTGCTCTATCCAATCATGGACGTGATCACAGATCCTGACTTCTGGAATCGTACAATTGAACAAGTGGTGAGTGTTCAATGTCCTCCCGTGGATCGCCTTCTGAGTTCCATCTTAGGCTGGAGCTGCGATACACCAGCAGTATGTTCCTTCTGCTCCCCAGCGCATCTTTGCTTATTCTTGATAGAAAGCTGATTTCCAAGGTACGAAACGTCCTTGAAGCCCAATCACCGCGTCGCCATCATCGCATCACTTCGGCCGTCACTCCCGGAGGAGATGTAATCACCATTCGTACGGACATCCGTCAGTTTGAGTCCTTCCTTCGCAGCATCAATCGTTGCTCCTCTCTGCTGGACGCCCGTCGCCTCAAGAACGACGTAACAGGTGAAATTCGCAGGACAAGATTGTTCCTTGGTACGTCCTTTGGCATTCACGTCAGGCCAAGAAACTAAGTTCCATTCAGCAAATCATGAGAACGAGGAATGGATAAGCGGGGAGAGGACTGAGGATGTTGTTGCATTTTTGGACAGGTTGTACACTGCAAAGCGCACGGTTGAGCAGCGAATTGTTGTCCTAGGTGGCGAACAGGATCCGGTTTGCACCATTTACCCGGAGTTTTTGCGGCTGCTCATGCTCTATCTGATCAGACAGCTGTCATGCGCGAAATGCACACACGACGCCGACTCTCATTCCGAGATGTTCTCGGCAATCCGACCTCCCTCTCATACTTCATGGAATTTATGGATCGCCGTCATCGTTCACTACTCGTGCAATTTTGGCTGACTGTAGAAAGTTTTAAGAACCCACTGGAATCAGTAGACTATACTTCGGGCGATGAAGACGATCCAATTCAAGAACCCTCTAACTGGACAACCTTACGAGAGGATATTTGCCTAATTAACGATCTGTATTTCTCTACCACGCCACCTCACCCTTCCTTGTCCCCGATCTCGCAAAAGCATGTCGATACCATTCGGAGTTACGCTTCCAATGAAGTGATGCCCAACGTCGTCGAGAATAAGAGAGTTCGCCGGAGTGTCATGCTGGCCCAGAAGGAGGTGGAGCAGGAAATGGAGGGTGATTTTGAAGATTTCCAGAAATCAGAGTTATGGTTTCGAGTAATCGAAGACGCCTCATTCGTTAACCCCGAGGTCGAAGCTTCCGTGCCGATTAACAAACCACAGCAACCCGTTTCATCCTCCGCTGTGCCGGCCCTCGGAGTGTCATCACGACCTAAACCCCAAATCCATCGTTCCGAGTCATCCCCGTCTCTTGCTTCATCGAATCGTTCTTTGGAGTGTCTTCACTTGGTTCAAGGTCCATTGATTTATTCACTGCCCGCAACATCTCGTAGCAACATAGATGTTCTTATGGCACCCCTGTCGGACATACCCTCGGACATTTCGCGTGCGCCGCTCTTTAACGACCCAGATGAGGAAAAACCCAGTATGGATGAATCTGATCGCATGGAAGCTATCCAGGCCGCATTGACGGATATCATCGCTACGGAGCGGCACTCTAGCCAACCCCAGTATTGTCATGGGGAGGAGGCAGATAGTTTCATCCCTTCAGCTCCAGACGAGAGGAAATCACGTGGCATGTTTGGCGACGAGGAAGATATAAACGCTGACGAAGAGAACGAAGATGACACGGCGGAGAGTGCTTATATTGCTGGGCAGGGATCATTTCAGCTTGCAGGACCTGGCGATCTCCAGCTTTCGTACGAAATTGCCCGTCTCAGCAAGAAGATGTCAAAGTTGGAGCTCCACGCGACAACACTCGATACACTCATCAAGAAAGCTGAATTGACGGGAGATACTCAAGAACTCCGCCTCCTTCGCAAAGCAAAGGCCTCGATGACCAGAGAACTCAGAGAACTGCACTTTCAAAAAACGCAGTATGAACAACAAGAAGCTGCTAACCGCCTCGTCCCGCATAGAACAAAGGTTTCTATAGTCAGCTCAACGGTCGCCGAGGAGGAGGGAAAGTCTGTGGTCCGATACTTGGTTGAGGTGCAACAACTTTCTCCAGATGGAACGTTCTCATCTGGCTGGGTCGTTGCACGGCGGTACAATGAATTCCTGCGAATGCACAACCAACTTCGTGATAAATACTCCGTAGTTCGGAACCTCGACTTCCCTGGCAAGCGGTTGGTAACCTCGCTTTCAGGGAATTTCATTGACACTAGGAGACAAGCCTTGGAGAAATACATGCAGGTGCGTGACACTTACTACCGGACCTATGACAACACTGACAACTCTGCAGAGCCTAATTTCAATTCCGGTGATTTGTGAAAGTACGGAACTTCGTGTATTTTTGTCGCGGGACTCGCCTTTCATTGCTTCGGAGGTGAAGGATGACCCTGCCAAAGGACAAGGGATGTTCTCTGGACGAAACATCGTTCAGTCGATGTATCGGTCTGTCACCGAAAGCATTGATGACATATTTTTTGGGCCTTCTATGCTGGATGTGATGATCCAGCGCCTCACACGACAAGTGGCTGAATTCACCGGGATTGCCGGCTCTGCTATCAATGATGAGGAAATCGTTACTCAAGCAATGAAACGGTTTGGAAAAGCGATGTCTCTGGATACTCTTATGCAGATGCCAGGGGATCTTAAGCCACTGAACGGAGAAACAAGTACATCAAGCTTTTCAGCCCCCATCTGTGACTTGGTGCTTGCCATATTCGAGCTTCACAAGAAAAACAACTGGCTTCGTCGTCAAGCAATCGTGATCATCCTGCAGCAAGTCTTCGGGGATACGATCGAGCAGTTAGTTGTCAAGTCCTCCACAATCGCTATGATTCACGTTTATTTTCTCAGGAAAATACGGCAAAGCATACAATCGCTGTTTGAAGAGAGTCGCATTCTTCCTGTGCTCACCTTGCTGCGGGAAGATTTATGGCCCGGAGGCAAGTTGAGAACGGTTCCGCAACCTCGTACCACCGAAGAGAAGCTTCGGAGTCGAGATGAAGCCAATCGCAAACTCTCGGCGCTAGTACCAGGTTAGACTGGACTAGCCTGTTAAGAATGTGAACTGACTGAAGGACTGGTTGCAGACTTGGCTGCCAATATGATAGGTCGTTCGAACGCCCGCCGCGGGGCCCGACGTATATTCACCGTGCTCCAGAATCGGCGTTTAAATCAACATATTGCCTATACCATTGTGGACGAGGTGCGATTAAATTGACCCAGATACCCCCTGCCAACTGAGAGACTCTGGGCAGATTATCGCCGCTATTTTCCCCGAGGTATCGCGCTGAGGTGTCGGTGTCAGAGGAATACTCCATCTTATTACGCCGAATGTGATGGTTCATCACACTCCACCGAGTCCACCCGCATAGGAGATGGCTCCGCATTTTCAGCCTTTCTCAATTTTTGCCGGAATGTAGCTGCTGTAGCGTTCGGGTCATCGTAGCTTATGGAAGTCAGGGTTCTGAATTAGCCACAAAATGACCGAGAAGCTGAACAAAGCATACACTTTGATAGCATGGAGGAGGAATCCCCCCGAACCGGACGTATTCATCGTTGGGTGTGTCCGACCAGGAAGAACCTGATAGCGACGTAACCATGACTCGGTAATTGATGGTGCGAGATAACTGGGGATGAGTCGCATCTTTGCTTGTAGATCTGCCAACGGCTATGGTCCAATAAGTGACCTCGTCCGAACGAGAATGGGAAGAGTACCTGGAGGAACATATTTTGCACAACGATTGAAGCGGAGCCAGCTAAATAGGGCGATAACATCTCTACAATCTCGAAAGGATCGTAGTCGCTTGCGACCAGAAGCCCGTCAAATTCTCCTGAAAATAGCTCTTGCCGCGTGTTCATTAGTGTGTCTGAAGTTGATTTTCGTTTGTCGAGGCGTAGACGCTGGCGCTCTGAACGTATGCGTCCTGACGTGGGTTCGAGTGGGGCTAGTACTAAGGAGATACAATGATTACTTGCGGCGATCATGGACAGAAGAAATTTACCAGGCCTGTAATCTTCTTGGGCCGTGGCCCAGTTGAGGGTCGACAAAACCGAAGTCAGAATCTCTTTCTCGTAGTTCGTCAGGGTCAGTACTGGATAAGCGGGCGGCGAGTCAGCGTCATTTATTGAAATTATTCGACCTTCGCCTGGCAAAGAATCAATATGTCGTAGCTGATCGCAACGGTGTTTACTTGCATCCTATCCGGTCAAGAATAGACGAGACCAGCAACCCGGAAGCATCGTCAACCACAATGTAACGTCCACCTTGGCGCACGTTGGCCAAATTCAGCATCTGAGAAAGTGTATCGGGACGAATGTCTCGTATCCTGTTCTGATCCTTTCTGAACCAGTGTTCACAAATATTATGCATCGTGGGTTCGATTGTCTCGAAGTTCTTCGAATACCTGTGAAAGGCGTCGCTATTGGTGCTTGCTACCTTTGTTCTGTCACTCACTTTGCCTCTTTCCGTTTTCTATACTTGTCCTTGCTGTACTCCGTTTTCAGGGAATAATTCGCGTGTTGCTCGATTTGAACCTTGATGATTTCCTGGGTCATTAGGTTGGTTTGGGTGGTTCGTCACGATGGACAGCATGATCGTACAGAAGCATGGACGCCGGACTTCTTGAGAGCTTCGATTTCTTCCAGAGTCAACGGCTGGACAAACTCCCCGTCATTAATGAGTTCATTCGTCGCGTCCGTTTCCTCTATCATCGGATGATTAGCGAAGTGGTTCGAGGAATGAACACTGACCTACCGACCAATTTCGTCCATCGTCCGGGGAGGTAAACGTTTGAGTCTCTTCTCGCATATTTCATAGGCAAACCCATACGGTTGTCCGATAAGTTCGTTAGCAGGGAACGAGCCCACTCTTCCCAGTGATACGGTCCTTTGCGGAATGTTATGTTAGATGACAGTCGCGTCCGAAATATTGACTTACGAGTCTTTCTCAACTTTGATGCTACGCACTTCGCCATTGGGTAGTCTGAATAAAACTGTATGGTTAGCGTTGATCGTAGCATTTCTGGCGCCACGAGCAGATGTTGGAGTGCTTTCGCTGGCACTCATATTGAAGGTGGATGTTCAAGTTGAATGTGTTTGATTGCTTGAAATGGCTGATCTTCCTTATCATCATGGCCTCGAGCCCGGACGAAACACAACGGATGGATGCTCTACTAGTCAAGTCCAAAGATCCTTCCTCGCTGCTCCCTGACGAGCTGTCCCACATTGTAGCTGCATTCGTGTACTCTCAACCCGCCGACTCGCGCTCGAAAGCGTACCTCATACTTTCCGCGTTCTGTCAGGGTGTTCGAGCATCCAAATCTTTGGAGAAAAGCCAACCCGGAGGAGACGAGCCAGACCAAGGCACACTCGCTCTGTTTAGCGTATTCCAACCCCTCATTGCAAGCAACCTCTCCAGGTCTCGGGAGGATGTTCTACTCGAAACCGTCACGTTCCATTGCGCGCTCTTCCAGGTCGACTGGAAATCCGCTTTACAGATCTTCACGGAGGACGGCTTTATGGACCTCCTTACTACTCTGGAAGTGTCCACATCTCCTCCACTTTCACTCGCACTTGCTCGTTTATATGCACAGGCTAGCAGCCACAAACCTTGTCGACAGCTCTTCTCCGAAGAGTCTATTGCCTGGCTTCAAACGAAGTCCTCCCAGACCACCGATGATGCATTGCGTGTCGTAGCCACCCTTGCGATAGTCAAACTAGCCCATGGATCGTCTGAGGATGCAGCAACTATTCATGTTGGATCCGCTGCCACAATCAGCGCGGTACCCCGAGAAGACGTCGCCCGCGCAGCCCAACTAAGCGAGATGATCATGAAAAGCAAGGATATCGCAGCCTGTCTCAGCGATGCCGTGGAGGGTTTGGCGTACCTTAGCGTCAATTCATCAGTGAAGAAGAATTTGGCGAGTAGTGCATTCCTAAAGCGACTCTTCTCTTTCGTTCCAAAACGCAAGGCTGCTGCGGACGCAGCGAGCAATTCCACACTTATTTACGGGGTTCTCATGATTATTTCCAACCTTTGCGCATACAAGCCGCGGTTGAGTCAGGAACAGCAACAGATTGCGAAGCTGCGGCGGATGGCCGAGAGCGGGAAGCATGCGGGAAAGGAGAGTGCCGAAGAACAGCATGACCCCCTGGAATCTGAACGCGAGGTCCAGGCACGTTGTCGTATCGCTATCAGTTGCGGGGCACTGGACGTGCTAGCCACGGCTTCTGGACTGGATAGTCAAGGGATCCGGTCGTCCGTTGGTCAGGTGCTTCTGAGCCTCACAGAGAACAAGGAAAATAGAGGGGAGATTCTGAGAGGTGGAGGTTCCAAGACGTTGAGTCGCATCATTCAATCCGCGTCATCCCCGGAATCACTCCCCCAAGAAGCACTTCCAACAATCCAGGCACTCGTCAAGCTTGCCATTACTGCACCACCAATTCAAGTTTTTGGTCCCAACGAGGGTAATGTCCTCGATGCAATCCGACCTTTTTCACAACTGCTCCTTCACCCATCGGCAAGCATGCTTCAGCAATTTGAAGCCATGATGGCTCTCACGAATCTTGCCTCTCATGGTCCAACTTTTGCGTATCGTGTCGCAAATACCCCACACCTTCTTAGCAAGGTCGAACTTCTGATGTTGGAAGACCACACACTCATGCGCAGAGCTGCCACCGAGCTCATCTGCAACCTGGTTGCAGGGTCGGAGCACGTCTTTGAAAGATATGCTGGGGCAAGCGGCGAAACGGCGCGGTCAACATCGCAGGACAGATCTTCAAAGTCAAAGATCCATGTCCTGATTGCCATGTCAGACGTGGAGGACCTGCCTACACGCCTCGCAGCGGCTGGGGCTTTGGCGATGCTCACAAGTGTGCAAACAGCGTGTGAGGCCATATTCGATCTCCAGCTGGAACGTCACAGAGCATTCCTTGTGCTGGCACAACTCATTGACCCTAGCGTCCATGTTAGGGAAGACGATGCGGTGGACGATGATTCCAGCGTAAGCGCGGGTGATCCTGGACTTGTGCACCGCGGTGTGGTCTGCATTGGTAATCTCTTGTCCAATCTTCAAAATCCAACACACCGTGACACACTCGGGGACGAGGTAAGGAAAGGGGGGTTACTTGCTGTCTTTGAAAAGCTGTTGAAAGGGGAGCTTGGGTCTTTTGCGGAAGCGGTGCTTGGACCTGCAGCCGAGGTCAAGAAGAAACTTGTAGCGCTACAGCGGTGCTAGTGTTTACGTTGGAAGTTGTTCATCGACTCGATTCATGTCGTCCATACACAACGGAGACGACCCGTCTTTCCTCGCACTCTCCGCTCGTCTCAGATGCCGTATTGACAGTGCTTTCAATTCTGTAGCATCCTCTGGAATGCAGTCGCGGCAATCAAAGACTGAGGTCCTCGCAGGTGGTTTCATTGTTGAAGAGACAGAAACCGGCGGGCCATCTCAATATGAACCTGGGGGGTTCATCGTCGAAGACATTCCCTCGAGCCCCTTTGGTGCCCAGTCTCACATCCCCTTGTCAGAAATTCCGCGAGCTCTCAAGTTCCTGGACCTGTCTCCTGACGATGAGATCATGGGCATATTCAAGAACGCCGTGACGGGCTGGGGAGTGCAGAACGCAAGTAACGACGGGGTCAGCAGGAAGGATTGGAGAGCGGTATGTGCCGCACTGCTCGAAGGCGAGGATGATGATGGGAACGACGAAGAAAACCCGGTCGTGGATGAAGGCGTCGAGACGGGTGCGGACAGTAGTCCAGACAGTGACGAGTACCAGATGGAAGAACTGCCATCTGACGACACCGACGAATCCTCGAGCGACGAGCATGAGGCACCGAGTGCGGCCCCGAGGACAAGGAAGGCGAACAAGACTGTTGCAAGGACACCGACAAAGCGCTCGAACGAGATTTCGAGGCAATTGACCGAGTCAGAGAAAGCTCAATGCCGACAAGAATTTCGTAGATTCTTTCCTGGCGTTCCGGACAACCAACTAGACCACCAACGGATCGCGATCAAGGACATAACTCGTGTCGCCAATTTACTCAAGGAGGACCTCAAGACAGAGGAGGTACCCGCACCACGTTTGACATTGGCCACTCTAACGCACACTCCAAAGATACTAGAAATGCTAGAGGCATTCTCCACTTGGCCAGACAAATCCATGAGCCTCACAGATTTCGAGCGTATGATGATCCTCACCAAGATGGTCTAGGAACGTTGAGCACCAAGAGGACATAGCAAGATACAGGCAGGTACATGTACAACGATGCATAATACACACCGGTAACGGATGAATGTCCGTGTTATCAACCATGGTAAATGGCACCATAACCGGGGGCAGCAGGGTATGGATGGTTGTCGAGAGGCTGATACTGGCCACTGCCAGTGTCTGCATGGAATCGTCAAGCAGAGTGAGAGCCAACTTTATGTGTACTCGCATATGAATCCTCCTTGGCCGTAACGTTCTTCCGCTTGCATCTTCTTATAAATGAGCCAAAACGCGTGCTAGAGGAATATCGGGTCGGTAACGGTAATATACGTGGACTAGCCACACGACTTACGATGTGGCCAGGG
>JBBPOB010000172.1:0-25736 GCA_038091275.1 Tylopilus subfusipes
CAAATTTCGATGAACGGCCCTGGTCACATACAAAGAATACAAGTGATGAGTTAGATGAGGAAAAAGGACAAGGCACTGTCTATACCCTACACACAACAAATCGTTGAATGGCGTCAACATACTGGAGTGAAAAAAACTCACCAAACGAGTCCGTATCGGAAATTTGTTGCAAGTGATTTATGGATGCCGAGACAGACATCCTGCGGGATGATGTCATAATACGTGAAACCTCTCCATGCGTAGTTAAAGATCAGGATGCACACCTCAATCGTAGCGCCTTTCCGCAAGCACACAGGGTCTGACAAGTCGGGACGTTCCCCACGTTTCTTCGTGTAAACCTTGACCAGACCAAGGCTTTCCCATATGCGCTCAATTAAATGGCCAAGACTGAACGTTGAAAACGTTCAGATCAAGAAAGCCAGCGCAACGTGGAATTGATTTACGCACTTCAAGTCCATCTCGCAACTGATGACAACTGTGTTCTCCGTTCGAGCAAGCTTGTCGACCTGCCGCAGAATGTAAGCGCGGTTCCTTCTTGCGAAAAAAAAACGTCCGCATACGAGTTCCAAGCTGATCGCATCTATCTTATTATACACATCTGGAGCAACGACATTGACAGAAAAGGTCTAGAATGTTTCCGTACAAGACTCACAGAGACATGGGATATATTTGCGCGTGCCTGAATCGATAGTTCAGACCGTGACGCGTCTGGTTTGGCTGTGGTAAACCCACCGATCAAGACATCTATGAACTCATCTGTAGTGATCTGGAAACAAATTAAATGATGTCATCAAAAGGGTGCGGCATACATCTATGGGTCTCACGTCCTCTCGAATCATCACATCACAGTTGTGTAGTTTGTCTAGCGGTGATAAGCAATGTTCCTATTTCGTGGTGTGTTTTGGACATACAACTTGCAAGGATTGTACGGATGGTCTTTTCGTCGGTTTTGGACAACTTCACAGTCGTGTTGAGCTCGAGAAGAAGGTGAGAGTGCATGCTTATGGACGTAAATGATACAGTACCGTGATCTGTTTGACACGAATCGTTTTCAGTTGTTGTGGGCTAAAAAAGAGCACGACTATTCACTCCACCGGTGGTCTTGCGTTTGAACACAACATCGGGTTTCCGCTTGTTCAGTCGGATACCTACTGCGTCAAGTTCAATTTCCAAAAGGCGCCTCTGTTCTTCGGGCTTGGTAGCATCAAGCATGATAAGTATAAGATCGGCGGTTTTCGCGGCTAGCCTGGCATGAGGTATGGTTCAAGTGGTTGAGAGCCGTTACTCACTTGCAACCACTTGTCGACCTCGACCCCGGCCTTTGACACCGATGAGGAAATAAAAGAAGTGAAATACGGCTCTCTTGCCTTGACTAGCGCCTTCCACAATTCCGGGCAAATCGAGAAGTTGGATGCGGGCACCCTGATACTCAATCACACCAGGAATGGCAGTGAGGGTGGTAAACTCATAGGCTGCGGTTTCTGAGGCTGTGTGTGTGCATTTGCTAAGGAGCGTAGACTATACGAAATTTATCTCAGGCCAACGAATCCAAAAATTTGAGCTGAAGAACAAGCCTTTCCGACGGACGGGAAGCCAATGAGTGCGACACGAGCATCTCCGGATTTTTGCACATCGAAGCCAACGCCTGCGGGACCAGATTTAGTGGTTGGTTCGAGGAGCTGTGCACGATAGCGCGCAAGCTTTGCCTTGAGCAAACCAAGGTGATATTCTGTCGCCTAGTTGAAGGGTTCGTCAGGTAACTGAGAGTCCTACTTTAGATGGGAAACCTTGTTCTTTTGAGCTGTTGAACATGGACGATGGGTAGTGAACTGGAAAGAGGACAAGAGACATACTCCTCGCCATCTCCTCTTTATGGTTCAATCATGATGGTCAGATAAAGTTCGACCTAGCCTGTTTGTGAGGCGCTCACCCTCGATCTCTTTGATCTGCGTGAGTCAGAGCGTGCGATCAGAGATATAGAATAAGTCGAACGCCGACCTTTTCTACGATACCCATGCTGACAGCGAATCTTGTGCAGTGGTCAGCCGGCAAAGTCGATGTGCAAGCCGAGGTAATATTGGGTCACGTGATCTGGACTTCACTATTGCAGGTGGAGCCGAGGCGTCAGCTCGACTTGAAGATGACCAGCGTTCGACGGGGAATGTCGCACCAGCCGTCGCTGTTCTCGCTCGAGGAACAAGACTGCAACGACGGTGACGAACCCGACTGGAACCCTCCCCCAATTTCAAGACCGCATTCTGCCACGCCTTCAACACTCTCCTCTTCCATAAATACATCCTTGCGTAGCAGAGCCAAAGGCAGGCAGTCAAGAGGCAACTTCTCTTCGGGCTCAGCCTCCAACACGCTATCCACAAACTACAATCCTCCTCACAGACCCCCAAAGTACTCGGATATTTACTCCCAGTTCGTCAAGCGATACAGGTCCGAACCGGGCCTCGACGACGATCCTAGGAACGATCCAGACTCGAATTACTTCCAGAGGGGCCTGGGTCAACTTATAGATGCAGGTGACAGTGACGATGAAGACCTTAATCGCTCAAGTCTCGGTGGAGACGCATTCGATCGCTTCTCTGCCCTAGTGCTCGAGTCTCACCCAATCGAGCCTGCAACGGTTGAGGATCGCCAGCGCTTAGAGTGGCAGACCATGCTCGCTTCTGTACTCGCTAGCGACGTACTCAGATCCGAGAAAACTCGCATTGCTGTTGCACTCGAGTCTTCCAGTGAAGAACACAATAATGTCCATCTCAACGTGTGGCTCGGATTGCGCGCCAAGTTAGCCGGAAGGAAGGAGGCCGAAGAGCGCAAGCATATCGAGGAGAGGAGAATGCGCACAGTAGATACCGTCATAGAGGCGATCAACTCTTTCAAGCTCAAAGACGACGAACGCGACCCAGCTATAGCGTTGCAGGGAGTCAACTCTCTTCTTCGTAGACTTGAAGCAGCTCAGTCCCTTTACCCAACTCTCAAGGCTTTCTACGCAGACAATGTTGCTACGTCGGAACCACAATTCCAGGTCCGCTGCGACACCCTCAACACTTGGTCAACTGCCCTCACGTCATTACGCCGTCATATCACCCTTCTGCGGAGATGGACGGGCAGCGAATCACTTGATGTGACAAATCCGATCGCAAGCATCGACGTCTATCCTCGTCTGCAAGCAAACGGCTCCTCCAAACAAACACCGGACAGTAGCACATTCATCGAACGCGTCCTCAAAGAGGATTCCATTCAGAAGACTTTTGAAAAGGGATTTCTGACTACCGTACATGCTTTCATCGGTACTGTTCGCGACGCACAAGTCAATCTTTCTTCCTTGTTCGAAGAGATGAACCTCCCCACTTTTGAAACTGAACTAGTGCCCCTCATCTCCTTCCCAACCAAACTTGCCCAGGCGTGTTTACGCGTGCGCCTCGACTATGTCGAGAAGCTCAAGGACCCCGAAGTCCTCATCATTGATCAAGTCACTGAAGACGTGAAAATTAGCCTGGGATTGGCTTGCACGCTCAAGAGGCAGTACGAGGCATTTCTTGCCCCCGATCCCGGGGGTAAGTGGAACTTACCGAGGTGTATAAGCGAAGATTATGACACTACTATCCTCGAGGCGTTGTCAATATTTTTCAGGCTTATTCACTGGAAACTCAAGAGCGGTGTTAAAGGCGTTTATTTCAAGGAAACAGATGTCATCGACTCTCAATGGGCAACATTTAACGATGTCAGTATGACTGTCGTTGGAGCTTCTGCTGTAGTAGCTGAGCAGGTTTGGTGCGTATCACTACCTTCACTGAAGGCTTGCAACCGACCAACGGCGTACAGTTCGCTGACCAACCGTCTGATGGTCCGAGTGGCAAACTACTTCGAGACTCAAGTCCGCCTCCCTGCCTCCGCGAACGGACAGGTGCACAAAGCACCGAATCCAGTTCTCCAAGGTGATGTCATCGCCAGCACCACCGGTCAAATGACCGATGAACAGAAGGTCAACTGGTACGGCAAGATACTAGACAACGTCCGGTTGCGATACCGCAAGCTTCAGCGCTTTGCAAGGTTCGTATATCTAATATTCTCAAGATTATTCTCACTTTGTAACTATAGAGCACTTACGCAAAAAATAAGTAACTCTGCGGAATACAACCTTGAAAACACCCCTCTCGAACAATTTATAGCGGCTCTGGTCGCAACAGACCACTTCCTTGTCTACACTCAGACCTACGAAGAAGATGGCACGTACATTATAGCCTCAAGCACCCTTCGAGATCGTTCCGATGCCATTCGTCGCATTTTGCTCGAATCTTTTCACGTCAACGAGGTTGTCAGCGACGAGGACCAACCACTCCCCGCTGTTGACAACGTCGCAGAGTATGCGGACAGCGAGGAGGATGAGGAGGCAGAATACCTTTTGCTGCTGTCTCCTCGCAACGTATTCGTTTGGAATGGACTGGTTCTCATGTTAGAGTTGCCAAGAATAGATCTCGACATGAAGGATAACCGAGTGAGGCTGGTTGCGGATGGGACAATGCGCCGGCTTGCGTTGGCAAAACAACAATTCGCTGATATCTTCATTCCCGCTGATGAAGACGAGGAACCGCCTGACGTCATCCTCTCTCCTCCTCCCTGTATAGTCGAGCAGCAGGCGCACATACCAGCTGTCAATCGCGAACTGCGGAAGATATCTCGTGCAACGAACAAGCTCGCTGAATCTATTGTTGATTCAGTCCACCATGTCCGCAAGTCCCTGCGGAACGCAGTTCGATACCAGGAGTTACTCGAGAACTGGTACTTGTTCGCATCTGAGCATGGCCAGCATGCGCAGAAGCACATGGAACGCTCCGCGATGACCAAATTTAATCGCTCGCTCATCCGGCTTGCCATCTCCTGGGTTTCCTTCATTTGCGATGACTGCGATCCTACCGATAGGAAGACTTTCAAGTGGGCTGTTAACGCTCTCGAATTCACGCTGCATCGCACAAGGCGGAGCAATATTCTACAGATGTCAAGCGATCAATTTGAGATGCTTCGGCAAAAAGTGGCGAGTTGTATGACACTATTGATGAGCCATTTTGATATCTTAGGAGCCCGGTCGACTTTGGAGGCGCGCAAGGAGAAAGAGAGGCAAGAAGAGTTGCTCCGTGAACAAGTATCTATCACCGCGCAGGACAGCCAATTCTTACAGCGCTCGCAGTCTCCCGCCAATGACGACTATCTTATCCTTATCACCTCCAGTGCATATGCATACACAGAGGCTTATGTTCGTGCCTTCTGGGAAAGAACTACCAAGGCGCTCGAGGCTCTGGAGAGGGAACGTGAGCAGATGGGCTCAGAGAATCGTTTAATCGGGCGTGTGCTCGATGATGAGAAGTTGGAGGATCGATCCCTAGTTTTCCTTGCATCTTCCAGCTCAAATATCTCTATCCGTTGGCAGCAGCGGCGGTTCATTGGTGCTGGAGCATTTGGCTCCGTCTACCTTGCTGTTAACCTCGATTCCGGGTCCCTCATGGCCGTTAAGGAGATTAAGTTCCAAGAGCTATCTGGACTACCAAATCTATACTCTCAAATCAAAGACGAACTCAGCATCATGGAGATGTTGCACCACCCAAATGTCGTCGAGTACTACGGCATTGAGGTGCATCGAGACAAGGTGTACATTTTCGAAGAGTATTGCCAAGGAGGGAGCCTTGCGGCATTGCTGGAGCACGGGCGGATCGAGGATGAGAGTATTATCCAGCTATATACCATGCAAATGCTGGAGGGACTTGCATACCTCCACTCGAAAGGTATTGTGCATCGCGATATCAAGCCTGATAGTGCGTCATCCCACCTTGACAGCAGATTCCGGCGGCTTACTCGTTTCCCAGATATCCTCCTCGATCACAACGGAGTCATCAAATATGTTGACTTTGGAGCATCGAAAATTCTCGCTAAGAATCGGACGATGCAACGATCCCGCCGTGGTTCGGATATGAACTTCTCAAAAGCTGGTGGCCTTGGCGGTGGTGTCGGGATGAACAGCCTGACGGGTACGCCTATGTACATGTCTCCCGAGGTCATCAAAAGCGACAGACGAGGTCGTCACGGAGCGATGGATATATGGTCCTTGGGCTGTGTCGTGCTTGAGTTTGGTACGGGGAAGAAGCCCTGGAGTAATCTTGACAATGAATGGTACGCTCAGTATCTTTGACATCTGTTCACCGCTTTTTTCATGACACATCTCAAGGGCAATTATGTTTCACATCGGCGTCGCTACCCAGCACCCACCTCTTCCAGAGCCAGGTCAACTTAGCGAGCTGGGAATCAATTTCATCAAACAATGTCTGACTATTGATCCCGTTCTGCGTCCGACAGCGGTTGAGCTCTTGGATCATTCCTGGATGGTCCAGTTTGGCGAGACTCTGCTGGGCTATGGCGAAGGGGAACTTACCCCAACCCCACATGTCGAGATACCTCGTGAGGAGAAACTTGAAATGGTCTCGACTGCGAAGCCACCTGCTATTTCCCAGGAGAGAGAGGTTGAAGCCATTCACTGGATACCATCACCCATGTCAGCTTCTACTGGGGTACCGACCCCTGATAGTGATTGAGGGCATTCATAGGATATGTTTTGTACTGCGCGGTCTGTTTTGGTTGGGACTTTTTCCTCGAGTTTTCAACACATCCACAGTGTAGCCACTATTCTGAGTTGTTTGCTCAGCACATCTTATAATAGTCCTCATTGCTTAGCTGTGACTATACAATATCCTCGCAGCTCGAGAATGAGACTGGCAAGATTCAATCGGATTCAGACTCGGAGCCGTCGACTATTAGTATACTAGGCTAACCGCGAGACAATTTTTTTTACATGCACCTTCTGGAAACGGTTCGCTAAGATAACATTGGAAAGGCACGCAAACCTGGCTGGACAACATCGTAACGTGAATGCAATAATGATACTAACAACGTCAGAGACAAACAGCTATCAAGATTGATACCAATGGTGATTTTTTGCGATGAACCAGAAAATCATCTCTTCCTTGTCGATCGTCTTGAGCCATCCAGGCATGCTTTGAATGGGTTCCACACTTGGGGCAGCTCGGCACTCTAGGACGTTATCTTCCTGAAGTGATGAGAGAAGGTCGATGATTTCCTGTCTATCGTACACCGCTCGCAGACGCCATCGCAGCTCAGCCTGAATCGTGAATTCAATGGAAAGAATCGTGTATGTCAGCAAGACTTACCTGGCTAATGCCTGGGTGCAAGAAAACGACGCCGACTACAGCTTGCTGTGCCGCTCTCCATGGACCATCGAATCTGTATCCGCGAATATCAAGCCAACGCCTCGGAGTAACGAGTGTTAGGGGTGCATCGGACACTGTTACACCCCAGGCGCCACAGTAATCCCCAGCCACTAGCAGTGGGACATTGAAGTATGTCCAGAGCAATATAGGAGGCGATGTTAATGTCATCTTATGAACAAGCCCAAGGACGTGTTGCTCTAGTCCAACCTCCAAGCCCTGCGATGCTTAGTCAACACAACTCGGACAAAGGCAAGGACATACCAAACACGTCCCTTTGTTGAGTCCAGTCTCCCCTGAGCTACGTGCATTGTCAAGGATTCGACAAGCAAGATCGCGATCTGACCGGCTGAGGCTGGATGTAAATGTTGCGAAGGCTGTGTTGATACATGCAGAACAGTTGATGAGCCCAGTCTCTGTCTGGAGGGTACATGCAGCCTTTTCTCCTTCAAGCGTTGTACCATGGGTCTCTGGTCCCGATATGTTGGGATCAGGTCCAGCGACAGGACTCTCGAGGCATTGATCTTGATTCCCGCCTGGACATGCAGTGAACGTGCGGGAAAACTTTAATCGTATGCTAGTTTCAATGTCCTCGTCGTCTGTCCAATCCGTCAAAAAACTTTAACTTCCCCATGCAAGGAAAACTACTTTACCTGCCCTCTTACTATTCCAATCGATCTTCTGGCGTGCAGCTCGTGACTGATATAGATCTACAACAAAATCGACCTAAAAGCTTATATGAATAAATTAAAGATGGCGTGATAAACTAGTTCTTACCTGGTCTTCGGAAACAAGTTGCAATAATGTAGCGATGTCACCTTCTGAGGCAATCAGGGGCCACTCCATTTCGTCCACTACTTTTTCGACAGCTACGTCTTCCAGCGAAACAGCGTCCTGGAACAAATCTCGGGGAAATGGCCCGCCAAGGCCATTGAGATTGCTGTACAGTAAATTATCAACATCCCCGAATAGGTGCATGTATTAGCACTTACACGTCTGAGATCTTGAGCATCCTGCCTGGCTTCGGTTTTTTCGGATCTCGGACAAGTTTGGACAGCACTCCTTGGTGCAGGAGATTGGATCTTGCAACGGAGACGCACTGGTCCCCAACGCTATGAAGTAAGCGTGTGGCACTATCGGAATCGTAGAGCTCGCTGGGCGTGCCGAAGACCATCTTTGAATATATGAATACCAGTGTGAACAGTGTCATGAACGCACATACCTTTAACGCTGCCTCCGCAAGTTGCACCTTCTCGCTCCTCGTACCATCGTGCATGGTATCGCGTTCCTTCGTGAAGGCCTGGCTTCGAAACTGCTTTTCCCTGCCTTCCTCGACCGTCGTACCCCACAGGAAATCCCACGCAGGTACAAAGGCAACATCCTCTGCAACCTCATAAAAGTTATGCAGTTCTTCGACGGTAGCGGCCAGTTTGCATGGTGCCTGGCGTTCCACGAATCCCACCCGCCTAATCGTCATTGAGTTTTGCTAGCGAGAAGAATCTTGACACTCACAAAGCATTCTTATCAACATGTTTCCGAAGGAATTCAATGTGATTTATCAGGTTGAAGTTAGAAGGACTGCTGGGATCTTCGTCTGGAAGATGAGGAGTTCCTCTGTACTGCAACCAGATTGTATACCACTGATCTTCCAGACGTTTCATGTACAGATCTTCACCAACATTATCACGGAGATGCGTGATACGCTGCCTGACGGAGTTCCTAGGTACTGCTGGAAATACTTGATCGAATGCCGACAAGTCGAGTCTGGAAGTCCGGCATCGCGCTCGGATAATGGCAGAGGCGTCGCGTGCCAGCTCATCAAACTCCCGTGACCAGTGGAATCTCGGCCGCCTCGAAGCTGAACCAAATTCTACGTTAACCTAAATGAAGGCAAGCAACCACAATGACTTCACATACCTTCGCTCTCTTTCTTTGCCTTGCCTTGCTTCTTCACGCTCGCTGCGTGTATGATTGGCGGACCTTGCTGCGTAATCAAGAGTTCGATCGGTTTCTCGTGAGGGTTGGGTACTACAGGAGGCGGTCCAGCAGCGTGAAGGTGCACCAACTTTGCCTTTGGTTGTGATGCGACTTTCTTCGAGACTAGCCGTGTCTCTTTGATAGCCTCTTGAATCTCGTTCTCCCAGTGCTGCTGGTCCTTTGTGATCGAGGACTGCATGAAACGACTCCGCATGGCTCGGATGCGAACAGCCAATGTGCCTTTCACAGGTTCTGGATGAAACTTACGCAGAAGATCATCCCATTCTCGCTCTCGTTGGGCGCGCGCTTCTTCTGCCTTTTTACGAAGTGCTGACTTCGCCTCGATATTCTGTGCTTCTTCCACTTTCCGATTTCGTTTGATTCTCTGTCGCGCTTTCTCGAGGTCATCTGCGAGTTTTTCTCCAGAAACCGTGAAATAGTTGGCAACGACCTGGCGAGGAGCGCTGATAACGTAGCAGATCTGGTCCAATTTTGCATCGACATCTTCTGCATTCAATGGAGTTCTACCCGTGCTCATGTCCATTTGCACAGCCATGTACTGCTTTTGGTGCCATGTCAGGGTATATTCAGGGTCCCAAGACGACCTTCTGCGTAGACATCGACCAAGGCTGGCACACATTTTTGCAGGCATTGGTGGACTAGTAGAGGGACATGCCGCAGCTTGAGCATAGGCTTGCTCTCTACTGATCTTGTGAAGTTCGTCCCAATATGCCTCCCCTTCCACAGGCGTGCGGATAGGATATTCCTTCCAATAGGATGGCGATGACTCGGAGAGAGCCCAGAGGTATTGTGGTCCAGATGTATGAAAACGCCAAAACTGGGGTGCTAGTACCGGGGTGCTTGCACTCCAGCCCTCCAATGAAGCATTCCGGAATGTAATGGTATCGCCGTTTGGGGAGGAGCACTTGAATGGTACATCGGGAACCTCGGTACGTTCCAGCGGGGTCACCAAACCGAGGGAACGTAGCATCTCCAATAACTCTAGTATCCGGGATCTATTCCTAGACCTCCCAATGCCCAGCGACGCGTGCAAGTTCGGTGATAGATCTTTCACAAGCGTCTGCTTTCCCTCGCCCGTAAAAAGTAGACCAAGGTCTTCATCATGGGCGATCACGGCCGCGAGTGAGCAATACAGAGCCAGCGTTATATCTTGGTGAAAGTAAGAAATGTCAATGATTCTGTGTTCTCGCGAGGTGACAAATGGGGAAGGTGAGGGTTGTTGAAATAGCTCGAGGATATGAAGGTGCAGCTGTCGCAAGCGCAATGCTTTTCCAACCACGAAGCCATACAATTGAGCCACGGTGGTTCGTTCGGTCAAAAGAACATCACGGATCGTCTTGGAATCGTAAGAAAATAGCTGTTTCAACCGCTCGTTCTCGTTCTCATCCTGTTCCTCGATTTGTAACAAGTTCAGCGGAGGAAATACGTGGCGCGCCAAAGAGATGTCTGGACCGTATTCGATAGGTTCTTCCAGTACTTTAACGGACCCAACAGTCGTTGATGGCACACTTTGACTGAGTTGGCGAAGAAAAGCGTTGACCTTCTCTTGGGGAGCATCTGAAAGATAAACCAAGCAAGCATGTCTGCTGACACCGGATGGAGCTGCGAGAGAAGTCTTGAGCATCTTGATTCGTCCGCGGTTTTCCAGATTCTTGAGCGTAGCTTCTGCGGTGCGTTTATCAAGACGAGTCCCAACTGGCGCGCTGGTTGGTTCCTTAGCATGTGACATGGTCTCAAGGAGTGCTGTGTGCGCATCAAAGATTTCTTTGGAATGCATATTTGCGATTCCCCCCATGTTTTCAATGACTCTGAAAAGCTCATTTTCGCGCCGCAAAGAGGAAATATTGATATTTGAGCGCGATTTGCCGCCTCCGTTAGTTCGACTTCGCTTCGACGGCCGTGAGGATGGTGGTGGGGTTACATATTTGTGCTTCTCGCCAGATCTTACATCACGGCTGGGAGTTTGTGGTAATTCTTGCTCGGTGACCTGCATTGGATCACAAATTTGTTGAGTCAGTGTCCATCTAGCACAGTAGATGGAATGGGCTCACAGCTGATATTGCAAAGGGCTCCTTTTCTTGAGGGATTGACGCAGACGACTTCACTTCCGAGTCATCTCTTTCTGATGATCGAGTACCCGACGGTGTGAGATCATCATCTCTGGGTTTGGCAATTGAATGATGCTCTACATCGCGCGCGACGGTCCTGGCACGCTTTGAGGAACGACGGGAGGGAGTTCTATTTGAATGATATGACTGCACACCACCAGCTCCTTTTTCTGACACTCGATGCGAAACAGCTTCGACGTCACACCTCTCCGAAGGTTGGTTGTCCGACGGAACACGAGCCGACTGTCGAGCAGAATGGGAAACCTTTGAGACGTCTTCGAAGGCAAACGCTGGTCGTTGATTACCGTCCGCCGTGACGGAATTCGGAACAGACAGAGGAAGCGTGTCATCCTGCCCAGTTGGAACGCTGTATGAAACAGCGTCAAGCGATGTTTCATTAACCAGCCGACTGTTTACCACAGCTTGTCCTGAGGCAGGTGGAGCACCTGCAACCGCTGGCCCCTCTTCCACTCCGTAGTTTTCCGTCATCGACTTTGACGGAGACCTCCCCGACGCAGGGTTGTAAGGTTCACCATCTTTGACAGGAGGATTCTTGCGAGGTCTTCCGCGTTTCCTCGGTTGAACTACGGAAGTATCCGTGAGCGCAGGCGTCTTACGGGGACGACCTCGCTTCGGCTTAGGAGGCGGTTCGCTCTCCTCTCCATTGCTTCCCTCCTCATCCCTTTTACGCTTTTTGCCTTTTGCTGCCGCGATGTCTTTAAACGAGTCTTGGAAGGAAAAGAGCCTTCCTGTCGTAGTACAGAAATGCTCGGGGTCGAGTGTGGCAAAATCCCCGACTCGTGACAGGTCAACATCGACGACAGAGGAAGTTGTGTCCTGCAGTCGTTCGCTCGCCATAACGCATTTGTACGCCGCAAGTGTGAAATATCGATGACGTCTCTCCCTGCCATAAGTCTCCATCAGATCTACGGTGCCCAGATCAGCGAGATGAGCGGGTGGTCTGTTGCTGGATGCCCGCGTCAGTAAAAGTTCGATCGTGCGCTTGTCGAAATTGCCGAGAGAAACACATATTTCCTAGAGAAATAAAATAAAAAATTAGGTCATGTCCAGGCAGCAGTTTCCCAGGTTACATTAAGCGTCAGGCCAGATGAACCAGCTTCGTCAAGCATATCTGACACTTGCTTGTGGATTGTGAGGTTCGTCTTAACTTCGTTATGGCCTACTAGAGTTCTAGTTCATCAAACCTGGCAATAGTTTCTTGTCGTTTAGACAGACCTGCAGTCTCTTTGGCAAGACTTGCATCTTTTTCGTCTTCTTCTACACTCGGTCCCACTACTACGGACCCCTCCGGAAGCTGGTTGTCTGACGTTACAAGACGGATGCATTTAATTGTACGATCCCGTGTTTTGCTGCTTGGAACCAAGACGCGTTCAATAACACCTTGCTGAATTAGCTCACGCAGCCTGGTCTGGAAAAAGCGCCTGTCCGTCTTGGTTGGATGCACGAATCCCTACAGCATGATGAAGCCAAGAAAAATAGTTCAACGCGAAGGAATCACGTACAATCGTCATAAGCAGGTTATTTGACTGATGTATGTGATTTCTGGATGCTCTAAGTAGCTTGATGATCCGATTCTTGACGAGCGTGAGACTGGAGAGATGCCTAGAGTCTATCGGATCAAAAAGGATCTGTGACGGGGCGTCTTGAGCGGTAGCCTCGTCAGCAGTATCACTTGGCTTGAGACGTTCGTCAGTGATGGCCTCGCCTCCCCGAGCTTCTTCTTCCTGAATCTGCTGCCAGAGCGGACTTCGCTCGACAAAATATTTGTGGATGCATGTGTGATTCCCAACTCCGCCGCGGCGCGCTTTGATACTGGAGGAAGCCATGAGAGCTGGGAATGGTTGAAGGAAGGAAAGCATACATGAGGCCAAGCTCGACTAGTTGTTTGATGAGATAAAAGCACGTCTTTTGATCGTACTTTGTCTTTCGCCCGAGCTCGACAGTCGTGATGCCGTCTTCTCGTCCTCGAGTGATTAGCTGAAGAGCACTGTATACCATAGGGCTTAGCTTAGAGGGCTGCAGACAGATCAGACTGGCTTCGTTATGCTCGGCATGCGGACGTACTCTGATGTGGGAACCTGTGATAGCGGCGAAGGAGGTTTCGGGGTCGACTGCTATGCGCAGATCGTCGCCGTATTCACGCATCAAGTCCTCCAAGGGCCTATGTCGAGCATCGTCGACGAGCTCCAGGGAGGGAGGCACACCCTCGACGAGCTCTTCGCCTTTGGCCGCGGCCTTGCGTTTGGCACTCGTCTGTGGAGCGATGTACACTTCTGAGACGGAACCGTGGGGCAGCGTGCCGACGCATACAGACGGTTGTTGCACGACGAGCGACCATACGAAGGCACAGAATGCATCGTCGACGAGCTGGGAGTGGTCGTCTTGGGAGGAGTAGAAACCGGAAATAAAGTCTCTCAGGCGGGAAACATTGCAACCTAGAGCAAGGATATGTGTCAGAAATAAGTGTTGGAGGAGCGGTTCGAACTCGAACTCTTGGGGCGATAGGCGCCGGGGAGTTGAAGGTGCACTCACCAAGATCGCCGTCGAAGGACAGCTGGCGGAGACAGTGATGTACGAGCTCGTCCATCACGCACCGTGATTATGCAGTTCGGTGATAAGATTAGGGTGATACTAGCAGACGTGTGACTGGACGTGACTCCCGCATTTCTCCGTGACGAGTCAATCACATCACATACATAGTACCGCCAATATCGACACCGTGGCCATGCCCACTGCTACTACCCAAAAGAAAGCCTAGTCTAGATCTGATCACTTTCAAACACCTACAGCCAAGATGGTGTGTCGCTCGCAGACGTCTTTCATACAAAACTTCTCACTCCTTCCCAGACCATCTGCACAGATTGCGGGGGCACAGTAATCGAATATGATCCTGCTGCAGGCAATGGATTCTGTGTGAAATGCGGGACCGTGGTCGAAGAGAACACCATCGTGTCCGAGGTCACCTTCGGCGAGACTTCTACTGGCGCTGCAATGGTTCAGGGGGCGTATGTCGGACAGGGCTCAAGTGAGTCGCGCTATTCAGTGATAGTAATCACATCTCTCAATTTCACCCAGCCCACGCTCGCATGAGCGGTCCCTTCGGTAAGAGGAGGAGCGCCGAATCTCGTGAACAGACAATTGCAAACGGTACGTGGTCGTAAACTGTTGAGAGAACCACCCGTCGTAATACGTAAACAGCTAGCAGGAAGATTCAGAGTCTTGCCACAGTCCTCCGCCTCTCCGAGGTAGTTGCACTCGCCGCAACACGTCTTTACACTCTTGCTGTGGAGCACAAATTCACTAAAGGACGAAGGAGCGTCAATGTAGCTGCCGTCTGTCTCTATATAGCATGCAGACAAAAGGAGACGCGAAACTACATGCTCATTGACTTCTCCGACCTACTGCAGGTGAATTGGATATTACATTTCAATTGCTGCCGACCTACTCATCATCCTTGCAGGTAAATGTGTTCGAGCTCGGCCACACCTATCTCCAGCTAGTGCAAACCCTCAACCTCAGACTTCCTCTTGTGGATCCGTCTCATTATATTTCCCGATTCGCCGCATTGCTTGAATTCGGTGAAGAGACCCACAAGGTCGCTACCGACGCTGTTCGTCTTGTGCAACGCTTTGACCGGGATTGGGTTACCAAAGGACGACGTCCAGCCGGTATATGTGGCGCGGCCCTTCTCCTCGCTGCTCGCATGAACAACTTCCGGAGATCTGTGGAAGAGATCGTACAGGTTGTCAAGATTGCAGGCACCACGTTGAAGAAACGTCTCGAGGAGTTCAAGAAGACGCCCAGCGGTGCACTGACATTGGCAGACTTTAGAACTGTATGGCTGGATGAGGAGATGGACCCACCTGCTTTCATCAAGGGAAGGGAACGGGAAGATAAAGATAAAGAGCAAGCTGGGAATCAACCCAAAGAGGCCAAGTCCAAGAAGCGCAAGAGAAAGCGGAAAAGAGTGGACAGTATGTCGGAGGAGGAGGGAGCCGAGATTGAACCTCCCTCTCAACAGGTTGTATCTCCCCCACCAGCGATAGACCCTGCGCTTTTCAATCAAGGGATCCTTGTGGGGACGACCGTGCCTCCACCGCTTTTCTTCCCCGAGGATGATGAAGAAACAACTTATGCCCACATTGACCCACTCCTTCGGATAGGGGATGGGATAACTCTGTCTGCTACGGACGTTGAACAAACCGTCGACCAAGCCCTTGCAGAGGAAGTAGCAACATTCCTGCAAAACTCACAGAGTCTCATGCTCACCGAAGCTCTCAACGAAGCCGAGGGAAGGCGCCATGCCCAATTTGTTGAAGTCAACGAGCTCAAAGGCCTTGACGAAGCGGAACTCGATCGCTTTCTTCTATCCGAGGAAGAGGTTAAGATCAAGGAACGTGTATGGGTAGAAATGAATCGCGAGTATCTGGAGGGTATTGCTGGTATGTTACCGTTCTTCACGCTTGGGGATCTGTTGCTCAAAAGTGACCTTCACAGCGAAAGCAGGTCAATTGGAAGAAGGCGCACAGCCCCCAAGGAGTCGCAAGGTTCGTGTCTCCGTTGGCCTTTTTGTCTGTGTCTCTATCGTTCATCAATTCGTGTCAATGTATCCAGAGACGAAAATCTGTCACGAAACCTCGCGACGAGTCTACTCCGTCTGGGAGAACTGCAGCCGAATCAGTCCGTAATCTCCTCAAGAAAAATACAAAATATAGTAAACGAATCAATTACGATGCGCTTAAAGATCTCTTCGTGGACGGTGGCAATCCAGATATCAATCTTGATGAGAAAGGCGAGCTTTATTCGATGGATGACAAAACAGAGGATGGTGTGATAGTAGAAGAAGGTGGTGGCGGAGTAGGAAGTCGGGAATCCTCACGGTCAGCATCTCGGAATGACATTCCCAATGCAGCACACGACGAAGAGGAAGACGAGAGCGAGAAGGGGGATACCGAAGAACCATATGTTGGCTGGGATGAAGTGTATGAGCAGGAAGTATGACTCTAATTTATACGGTATAGCGCTTTATGATTTCGTTGTCCATGCGCTGCTCAGCACTATACAGCACTATACATAGAATCAAGTTTCCTGGTCCATTGAAAGAGGTACACTACACGAGTAGAATAGTCATAAATGTACTGTCTCTGCGACTTTTTAGACAAATCTAAGAGTAATGGCGTCTAGAAATGCTGCGATGGGGTGCCAACAAACTATTCTGATGTAACAGCGTGATGAGAGCGAAAAAAGGTAGCAGCTATGATGCTCCTGGAGATAGCTGGGGTTGCTCTTGTTCCCACATGGTCCTCAGCACGTCCGAAAACCCGGCCTTGCCCAGCTTGGCATTTTGCTCGAACCTCTGCGCGAGCCAGCTCTCGACTCTATCCGTCATTGTCCGCCACATTGCCATGCGGGCTTGTATTTCTGCAGTCTGGGTGAACATGGTTTGATGTGGCGACGTCGGGCTATATTGTATCCGTTCATAGCAAGATGCGAATTGAGACAAAGAAAGGTTGACAGAAGTGATCGTTGCGTTTTGGGTTGCGGGATCGACGAACGATATCTCGCGTACGTAGGCATCTTCGGATCCACCGAACAACTAGAACGTTTGGAACGTCGTGGGTCAGACGGCTGAGTGTGAGGAGAGATGAACTTACTTTGACGATCCAAGCGGGCGCCTTCTGTTTACACCCCAACACACGTTCTGTCCGTATTATCCCGGTGTTCGGGTCGACTGAGCGATCTACGACATCGACCGTGACGACGTGCGTGCAGTGTGGATTTGGGTATTTGTGCCATATCCCAATGACGACGTGAGACCAGGCGTGGCTAGAGGAGCGTTTCACGTCAGAGACGGAGTTGTGGACTTTCGAGATATTGTACGCACTCGTACTTGAACGACTGAGAGAAGAAGTGCATCGTCTCGAGAGACGGGGAAGTGGTCGTGCGGAGAGGCGCAGCGTCTGACGACGGAGCACACTCGGCACCGCTCGCAATTTTCTCGTGCCGGTCTCGGCCATCCGACTTCGGCCGCGGGGCAATTCGGCAAGTATGTATCTGATTTGGAAACTAGTTCTCACGGTGCGGCTACAACACTGTATCTACCTTGTTGCTATTACTAGCTGCCTTATCGCTTCGTGGGTCGGCTACGAGCCGTAGCTCCGCAAGACGTGACCTGAGTTTCGGTCTGAAAAATCCCATGTCAGTGTGCACGTCGCCCTAATAAAGCACAGACTACTCACACCTCCAAGAGTTTCGCCTGTAGCTCCTCCTTCTCCTCTTGAAGCGACAATCGCTTATCCCCGTTCAGTTGCGTGCTGCAAGGATCGATCAGCAACAGTACCCATCCTAGCATTCCTGGCCAAGGTAGAAATACGACTTACAACACGTATCCACCCTGCCCATCAAATTGCAGGATCGTGGAATGATACTTCCATAGGGACGGTCGGTGAGAGACAGTCAGGAGCGTGATACCCAGGGTAGTTGCCTCATCCATCATCTTTCCCTCCATATCTGGCGGAACGAGTGAGGTCGCCTCATCAAGAATGGCGTACTATCCAGGTACCACGTCAACTTTGGAGGGCCACTCGAAGAGAAAAACTCACTTTAGGCTTATGATAAAATAATCTTGCCCACGCAATCTTCTGCTGATCACCGCCGCTGAGCGCTTCTCTCCATTCACGGGTGACCCCCCATCCACCCTCACGTTCCACAACGCTATCCATGCCTACCACGGCAAGAATAGCGAGTAAGTTGTCGTCCGAAATTCCTCCTGAGGATCCCTTGTCAACAATGATAGGGCGTCGTCGTGCAATGACTCACGAGCTTTCATTTGCTCCTGCGAGTGCGGGTAAAGGACCTGGTCACGAAGTGTACCCAACGATAGATAGGGTCTCTGAGGGATCAAAATGAAATCCGACGCAGGTGGCTTCCACACGGTGCCGCCTGAAAAGGTTGAGAGAAAAATATTCCAAGGACGTCTCAAAACGCACCGTAAACCGGCCAGAGTCCACCAAGAATACGGAATAACGATGACTTGCCAGAACCTGGAAGAGTCATAGAGTCAAAAAGCTTTTATATAGGGGCAGATCTATTCACCATTTGGACCAACAACGAGCAAGTGTTCCTATGTCTTGTGCAGTCACTGAATTTATCATATAAATCGAAGTCATTACCCCTGGTTTTACATTGAATGTCAAGCTTTTGAGTAGTACGTCCCCGTTGGGAGTCATAATCGGAACATTTTCGAACTGAATGTCCTCGCCTTCAAATACCTTTCCTCGGCTGTTTATAACTGTTCACAATGAGATAGAATAAAGCCATGGAATATCCAAAAGACGCACTCTTGCTGTTCTCCCCTTCCAAGGCACTAGCTACAAGATTTTTCTGGAATTTACCGTTGCGCACATCGGACATCGTGTCGAGCAGCAGGGAAACGCGGGAAGTGTAGCCTGCAAGCTCGGCCAAATCCTTGTAAGAGTACATCACACGACCCATCGCATCTAGTGTCATGGATGCTGTCGATCAAGACCCACTTGAAAAGATACGAGGAGATATACCAGAGGAGGATAGGAGAAGCCTTCGATTTGTGACGAAACCTGGTGGAAGAGTTAATTGGAAACAACATGAGGTTAATGCTATGTCAACCTTCTGTACGACTGCCGAGGTCAGTATTGGAGAGACCAGGAAGCTTGAAGAAAACCGGAATGGAACAAACTACCAGCTGTGCTGAGTTTAGTTAAACGTAGGCATGAAAAGTTCAGCTCTGACTGACCCCAAAACTTCCCCAAAGCCATTTCACAATCCCTTCCTCGGCACAACCATGCCACCATCGTCGGGCCATGACCTTCTCTTCGTGCCGCACCAGGGTCATGTACTCCTTCTCTATAATTTGTTTCTCAGCCTCTTCACCGCCGAAAAACGCGACTTCTTCAGCAAACTCTGCCAAGCGAGAGTGTGCGTGCCGCAGAGAACCAGCAAGGGCGGCGGATTGAGCGGTGTATGCTCCAAACGAAGGTGTCACTGCTCGTACTATAGCGTATGTTAATTCAGGGGTTACTTTCCGACAACAACGAGCGCGTACACAATGCAGAAGACGACTGTATCAACACCGTGAGGAGCACGAGCCCCTCTGCACCGATATTTTGGGATAGTTGGTAGTTGTAAAGAATGACATCAAGTATAGGTTTGGCCAAATTTGCATAGATGGCTGCAAGGTGTGCGGAGAAGCGCTGAATGTCATGTGTAATCATTCTATCTGTCCATCAGTGCTTCGGAGCAATAAGCACAGTTATGGAGCTTAACTGGTCAACGTTCTTGATCCGATCATCCAAGTTTGCTGAAAACAAAGGTGAACAAGTGAGAATCAAGCCCGTGAGTTTCACCCACAAATTTTATAATAAACATTTGAAACAGGTGTCTCGGATTTCTCACCAAGGTATTGGTCGAGCACCTCACGAGTGAGACGGGTTCGGTAAGCAATGGCGAGCTTGTTCTGAATATAGCTCAACCAGCTGTTTGTCCAAGTTGCTGGGATTGCGACAAGGAGCCAGCGAATGATGTTCAAAAGGAACTCGAGGGACCTCCCTCTAACAAGTGATGCGACGATTCTTTCGAGCGAGTTGAGCATAGATCGATGCTGAGCGCTGAGCGATGGTAGGACTCACTTGCCATCGAGTGCGGCGACGTACAAAGAAATTGCAGTCCTGAATACCAGCAAACTGGAGTGCATGACCAGGAGAAGGGCTTCCTTGGAACGGATGGAGGGTATGACAATCCTAAGGATGACACGGAGGCGCTGATAAAACAGTGCATCTACCTACAAGGGGCACGGTGTGAGAATGGGCACAACAGCGTCAAGGGATGCTTACAGCGACGCGTGGAGGTTGTCCGTCCCCGGAATGAAGAGTCTTGCTGTCCTTGATCGGAGGGCGAGCTACCACGGCTTGGTATGAGGCTAGGAGGACATAGAGGACGAAGCCAGCAGTGAGGCCGCGTTGTACGAGGGGTCTGTGGGTAGCGTAGAGGCGAGCGAGGTCGGCAAAGGAACGGAGGGGTTTCGAGAGGACGGGCATGGCTGGCGGTGAGGATGCTGGACTACATGTGATTGAGTCCGAGTCGACAAGACGGATAGCTCCGGCATCCATATTCGCTCGTCAGATACCCCCATCATACCCGACGGTCCATGTCTGAACCTAGTCTTGTCTCTCCCAAGGGCATCATAGCAATCGATTTGGATGACGTCTTGAGCGGCACCAACGAGTATATCGCAGCGTGTTCGTGTACCGTTCCAAGTCCCACCATCTCTTTTCACGCAAGGGTTGGCATGAACAGGGCATAATGAGACGCACGGCTCCAACATGACCCTGGATGACTTCTTCTACTATTACTACTGGAAAGTATGTCCCTCGCTCCTTTGAGATCTGTTCTAATCGTTTAGACGCTCACCTCAGAATCCCTGCTGGGGAACGCCCATCCAAACCCACAAGAAAGTCAAGGATCTCTACGCGACAGACTGGGTGTCCTCGATCCAGCCGATCGAGGGTGCACAGGAGGGCACTGCTGCCCTACGTCGTCTAGGCTATCGCCTCGTCATCATCACCGCTCGTAACGAGCATGTCCGCGATGCCAGCTGGGAATGGACCCAGCGACACTTCCATGATTCTTTCCAAGAAATAATATGCACCGGGCAGTTTGCAGTTCAGCAAAGACCAGATGGTGTCCCAGATCAGCCCAACGTGATACCCAGGAAAGTCACAAAGGCAGAGGTGTGCATCCGCATTGGAGCAAAGTTATTGATCGACGACTCGTTGGAAAATGCGGTGGCCTGTGCAGAGCATGTCTCAGATGATGTCGTGCCACCTGTGCTGCTCTTTGGGGACTATCAATGGAACAAAAGGTTGTCACTGCCCGAAGACGAGCGTGATGACATGGCCTATGCGAGGCGAGTGGAGCTTCGAAACGGAGACACTAGTTTTTTGGTGGAAGACGCTCGACTGGGCGAGGAGGCGTTAGCACGGGCGAATGAGAAACGTAGGAACTTCGTGCAGCGAGCGAAGGACTGGAACGAGGTGGTGAGGTATGTAGAGGCATTGGAGCTGTAGTGTATTTGCATCGCTTCGAGTGAGTGCCTCTACCTCGAGTCGCCATCGCTATAGCTGTCGAGTTTACAATACTCAGGCTGATGCTGTATATACGCTCTGTAGATTACTTATATCCTTGATAAGATAACCACGTGGCCGATTGGTCTATGGGACACTGCCACTGCTCGAGGTGACATGGCCATGTCCTCTCAAGTGGTAAAGCAATTACGGGAGCCGCCAAGTGCAGAGCTCGCCCACAGCTCAGCTCTTGCCGTCCTGAACACGAGTTTTGCAGATTCTGCCCATCTCGACGACCTGCAGCGCACACTGGATGACGCGCACAACACCAAAGTCCAGCTTGAGCAACAGGTTCGTCGTGTCGCGTGAACCAGTCTCCGTCTGACGCTCATCCCTCCACAGCTTATCAAATCAGAGAAAGAGATTGACAACTTAACGACTAGTACTCGCATAGAGGCTATTCTACGGCTAGAGAAGGCGAAAGAGCTTGCCTCACTGCGGGACAGCCTCGAGGACGACCTTGCCTACCTGTCCCATGATCTGGTTTCTGCACTCGGTCCAACAGGAGCTGAAAATGGTCACACATTGCTCGAGGACATAGAAACGATGCATCGTGCTTTAAAGGAGCTTGAGGGCGTTCGCTCCTACGTTGCCGTCGTAGAACGCTCCCTACAGCTCAGGTAAGAGATATGTGCTGTAGCTTTGTCTCCTGCTTACTCATGTAAGCTGGCAGCGGGTGCGCTTTGTCGCAGATACGCAATAGCAGTTCCCCGATAACCACGGCGGCGACCTCAAAGTACCAAGCTCTGCTATCCTTCGTTAATGATGTGAGACATTCGTGTGGCCCAGTGGATGACATCGGTAATTCGAATGGCTCCCTCAATCTGATATTGTTTCTTGAGAGAGTTTGCGACAAGGCATGGGCTGACATGAAGGCAGCTTTATTTTCGTATGTCATGTTCTCAAGTCACCGTTGACCCTGAACGACAATGGCACTACAGAACACTCATATCCGCTTCCGAGACCCTCAAGTGGCCCACGGCTGTCGATTATGTTGCCGCGAGCAAGGAGGATCGTGTGGCATTTGAGTCTGCCGTCGCTGATTTGCTCAGGTTGCAAGAGATGTATGCATCCCCGTCGAAATTTTGTATGTTCCCAATTAACCGTTGCTTTAAACATAGCGGAGAATCCCTCCACCAACCTCGAAAAAACGAGGGCCTTTATCCACTACAGGCGCTCGTCCAGCCGGTAACATTGCGTTTCAGATATCACTTCGATTCCGAGCGAGAGACGAATCGCTTAGACAAGGTGGGTCAGCTTTGTTGTCCGTGCGAATACTACAGAGTATTCTCAAACTTATTTCAGTCCGAATGGTATTTTACGCATATCGCAAACGTTGTTCATGACCACCGGCCTTTCATGGAAGGTGTCATGCAAAGACTCATTTCCGGCTCCAAGTTTCGGGACGTTAATGCGTGGGTACGTGATTTGACCTTCCCTCATGGTGGTACCGACACATTCGCAGCACAATTATACGACTCTTCTCCTTCCCATACTTGAGCGAAAGCTTAAGCGTTCGGTTCCCATGCTACTAACACGACCAGCCTTGCTAGCGCATACGGTGTATCAATCTTTGATCTTTGATTCTAGCCTGCGCGACATGGGCTATGAGTTTGTTCCGGCCAACCGAGGGGCGAACGACGACGAGAAAAGGGAAGCTGAGCGCGGAGGAATCAGTGCAGTGATCCTGGATCAAAAGGACTGGTTCAACACTTGGTTGGAAGGAGAGAGAAAATGTATGTTAAATAACCTATCTCTTCACCAGAAACTGGGCTTATACACGATACAGTCGCGGATGACCTATACCATGAAATTATCAGTGCTTCTGACGCTTGGGTCATTGCTGATGATGATAGACATGATTACACACAGAACCTTGCGTCGCGAGATGTTGACCTCAAGACGACAACCTCGGCACGGAGAGTCAAGGCTCTTGTTGAGCAGGTTACTGGTGCGTCATTACTCGACCGTGTTAACCATATTTTTTCAGACCCTCATCCGCACAGATCGCTACTCACCTTTACCGTCGTTCCGACAGCGTACCCAATTCCTTATTCATGTTCAACTTCCAATCCTGGAATTATACCACTCTCGGATATCTTCATCCCTGGACGCGTTTGAGACGCTCTCTTCTGCTCTTGTCCGCGCGGTACCTGGCGCATTAGGCGTGGACGGCCCGAAGACGGATACTCGGAAACTGACAGGGGGTGTTGAAGGGAGCCAGCGCTTGTGTAAGGCTCTGTTAAGCGCGAAATACATAGAGAATGCTATGCGAGCTTGGGGAGAGGAAGTGGTAAGCATGTCTCTTGCATTCTGATCATCCTTCACAACAAGCGATGTCTAGTTTTTCCTGGAACTCTGGGTGGAAATCAACCATCGTGCTTCTCTCCGTACGGCGGCGGGACCGCGCTCCTCCCTCCCCGAGCACGGTTTACGACCAAACGACGGGACGCCAACTTCTGAGGGAACCATCTTTGAAGAGCTTATCGCGCAGTACGCGAAGCTTTCTTCCAGAGCTGAAGATATGTTAGTGCAACAAATTTGCGGGGAATGCGAAGGCGCTGTAAAGTCCCACTTCTCTGCCTTGGCCAGGTGAGTAACCTCCGACGCATTCAAACTAGACGTAACTAACTCGCGGTTTCGGTAGTCATACACAGGATTTGGATGACAGTACAGTGGAAGTCACCGTCTCAAGTACTTTATTACCGGCTGTTGCGCTTCTGTCATCCCACTTGGCCTTTTTATGGAGCACGCTTCCAGCCTCCGTCGTCACGAGACTCTATAGGCGGACTGCATCACGACTTTCGGAGCACGTACTACAACGGCAGGTCCTCTTCCGACCGGGCTTGATGCGAGGCTCAGCACGGTATGGGCTAACACGCTCCCAAGCGCGTGTCGTGCAAGCAGAGTGCGAGCTGTGGGCGGAAACCTCACACATGGCGATGAACACGACACGCAGCCGAATTGAAAAACCGTGGAGCCGATTACTGGCGGCCGGACGTCTTCTCGGTGCGGATCTACAAAAGCATGAATGGTTGCTTGATGCGTTGTTCGGCGGGAAGAGCGATGGATGGGAGGAGCTTCTTGATAACGTGACGGAACTAGGGTCTGGGGGCTTGAGCATGGACGAGGTCAAGAATGTGCTAAGGCTGAGGGATGATTGTCGACGGTAGGGCGAGGAACGCGTTTCCCCCTGAGGCATGTGCATGCCTGGGAGGCTGTCCCACATTAGTGTGGGACATATGTCTACCTCATCTGTCTTTGGTTCCTGTACCTCGAGAGCAAAATGAAGAAGTTGAATTTATAGCCGGAGCTCCTGGTGCGGGATTCCACGCCTCAGGCTCTGAGAATGTTCAGCATTCCAGTGTAAGTACTTACAGCGACACAGCAGGATACAAATTGCAATTGTTAAGCAACGAAGCGAAAGGGGAATAGGAACACTGCTACCCAGGGCAGCATGCGCGGACACATCATACCTTATAAATGATCCCATCGCTCATCATAAGCTCATCTGAATCTGTCATGATCTGACAGATAGCAGTGGCTTCAGCGGTGCCAAATAGTGCATCCGTCGGCAGTCCGGTGTTGACCAATTCCACAAGTTCTGCCAGGAAGATCTGTTCCTCATCCTGTAGACGTGAGGCGAACAAGTTTGCCACTTTGGTGCGGAACAATTGGAGTCTGGAGCAGAAGGGTAAGAAAAAGAATGTTTGTTGAATCATGATGTTCTGAGGAAAGGAGGCTATTTGACATACCGTTCCGGTGCAACGCCGCTCTCCCTAGTAGGATCTCTGGCAGTTGTCGATGCCGTCGGCATTCTTACGTCCTGACTGTCGTCTTCCCACAAGGAGTTTTGGCTCTCCGATTGCGCCCGAAGTTTTCTACCGTTAGATTGTTCTTGCGGCATATTTAGGCGTTCAGGTGCCTTAGGTTGTTCGTCATCGTCGTCATCGTCATCACTGTCCTCCTCTTCCGAACTATCCTGTGAACCATCCTCGCCTTTGCCGGCGGTAGCACCACCATGGTTAAGCTTGCGCTTCTTTCTCTTCTGCCGGCGTCGCTTTGCAACCTCCTTGTAGAGCGCATACCGCATTATCTCTTCGGCCACTCTTGCATCGTCTTGTTCAACTTTGGCCGAGAGACGGGCTTTTGCATGAGCGGTAGACAGA
>JBBPOB010000173.1:0-25673 GCA_038091275.1 Tylopilus subfusipes
TTGATAAAGAAGTAGTACAAACAAGGCAAAGTAAATAAATATAAATATAAGCACAGATTCTTGCAAACGCCTGCAAGAAAGAGAACAATTCATCGGTATGATACCCTCTACTACCGTATCGGGAATATTTCAAATACCGGCGTAAATGACACCATTTCTTAGGGTTGATCAGGATCATCGAGGATATCTCTTGCTAATACATGCTGTATTATATATTTACTTTCAATATAGCCAAGATTTGGATATGGCCGAGGTTTGGTGACGTTTAGTATCTCGGTAAAATTTGGTACTTCATCATTCATGTCATTTCTACATATTGTTCTAGTGCATCGACGCACTGTGGTCTATCTATCTGTATATTCCTGTATGATATTACATTGGCCGAGATGTCATTTCAGTCTGATCTCGGTATAATAGCGGTGTTAAATCCTAAAATAACCCGGCCTAACCTGAACCCATTTAGAAAAAATATGATGCAATTTTTCTCCTCCTCGCACTCAGCAAGTCCTTCCCTACGGCAGGCCTTCCGTGCATTAGGCCGGAGTTCGCTCTCTGGCTCTCTGCACACCCCGGTCAGCCAGCTCAGGTCCCGGTCCTCACGGTCCGAGCCCTGCTCTGCGCTACGCCCTGCCCACCTATGGAGGGCCTGTCTCACGCAAGGACTTTCTCTTCCACTCACTCACTCCTTTTCTTCCTCCGTCTCTTCTCTGCCTGACGTCCCCAGCACGAAACGTGACTTTGAGTCGTGTCGTTTGCATCCCTGCGTACACTTCCCAAGTGTATAGACAGATATTATTTTTGACTATAGGTGAGTATCGCCATTTTACAAATTTGGCGATGGACATCAAATCCACTCGCAGTACACGCAGACAATGTTAATGAAGGAAGTACTTAGGGTTCATGTGCTCCTTACGCCGGCAGAACCATAGGAATACCTCCAAACAGTTATGGTACTTGCCCTCTGAAGGAAGGTCCCTTTTCGCCCACTCGGTGAACTCTTCCTGCTCAGCTATCGGCTCCGTCACGCCGAGCCCTTTGACCATCTCCTGCCGCAGATCTTCGCTCTGCCAGATGCAGAACGTGGCTCTGAATATGAAGGTTCCAAACTTGCAAGGTTTCCGCTCCGTCCACTTGTGGGCCGCGTGACACCTCGGGCCCTCGCCGTTCATCTTCCTGTCTTGTGGCATGCCGCAAGTGAAACAGTATGTAAACTTTTTGAACAAGAACGACCCCTTGAATGCGTGGAAGTCTCCCGACTCGGAAGAGTTGCTCGACAGTTCGGCTTCGAGGTCGCATTCCGGAAAATGGTCCACCTCGAGTTTCCCCTCCAAGACGAAATGGTACGGACATTTGCCTTGCAGTAACGGCATGTACCTGTCCAACTCCGCAGTGCGATTCAGCCGACCCTTTCTGGCGTTGCTCGAGTCCTCGGACCTGCTCGAAAAGTGCAAGTCTGGCATCGAAGCAGCAGACATGAGCCGCCTGTCTGGCTGAGACAGTGCGACGGGGTTCGGTTGAGAAGTTAACTGAAAATGGCTGGTCGTTTGTCACCCATTCCTCGTGCCGTGCAGCACACACGTACCTTTGCTCCTGGCCATATGCTGCGTTTGTCCTCGAAAATCTCTGTTGCGGGAGAGATGCCCAAGGGGACCGTGCCATCGCCGGTTGTTAGGGCCTCGCTTGTTTGTGTCGGTGTCCGTTCGAGCGAAGTGCGGGCGGTCGTGAACCCGTTGCCGATGCTATGAGGTGAGCCGGCCGAAGTGCCCGCCCCCTCCCTTGTCCCTTGTCTGACGAACCTCCGCACGGGGTCCTGCACCGCTCTCGTAGCGAAGACGTGCATTTCACTGTTAGGCCGGCATATGTCGCACGGCACCTGCCCTTGCAATTCCATGCATGTCCGTGCCATGTCCGGTCCGTCTAGGCTGTACATCACCTGATAGACCCTGCATACCTGCCGATGGATCAACTGTCCCAGCTCCAACGCAAAGGAGAGGTCATTCTTTTCCTGGAACGATGGCGACTGCTCCGATGTTGCCAGGAAGACATGGGCCTCCCTTCCATCCCTCCCTGCCCGGCCTGCCATCTGCATCGTCGTGAGAAGGCTGTGCTTTGGGTTAAAGATTACGACAAAGCGAATGTTCGGGCGGTCCACTCCGAATCCGAACGCAGAGGTGCAGGCCATCACCTTTGTTCTGCCGCTGTCCCACAAGCACAAGTTTCCACGCTTCACATCTGAACCGAGAAGTTTACTGTGATAAACGGCAAAGTTGTGCTCCTTCGCAAAGCTCTCCGCCAGCTTGCAGCATTCGAAGAAGACCAGCATTCTTTCACCGGCCTGCAGTTTGCCCAGGAGCGCAAACACCAGATGCGCCAACCCTGCTGACCCAGCGAACGGATCAAGACGGATCACATGCAGCCCAAGTTCGGACCGGTTGGTGGGACTGCGGATGAAGGCGGTATGGTCCTTATGAAGGCCGAAGTTCGCCAGAATTTGGCGCTGTAAGGAAGGAGGATTGGTCCCAGACAGGAGGATGACCGGCATGTTGACCCGCGATGCCCAATTTGTAAGTTGACACCATGCATCCTCTCTGTCCTCAGGACAGGTGATATGGTCGTGCTGTTCGTCGATGATCATGTGTGTGAAGTTCGCAGCCTCCCCGCTGAGCAGGAACCTTTGATGGACACATAAGTATCAAGACTGAACAACGCCACAAAGCCATGCACTCACTTTTCGAATGTGCTTTTCCGGGAGACGTGCTCTACTTGCACGAACAAGATCTGCGTGTCCTTGGGAGGGCGCTTACTGAGCTTAAAACTAGCTGCCCTCAACCCAGCGTCCACTGCCTTTTGGAATTGCTCATCGAGCAGGACCGAGTATGGGCAGACGACAATCAGATGAATGCTTTCATCTAACAATGGGGGGACCATCCAGAGCATGCTTTTGCCGCCGCCCGTCCGTATAGTGATGACGGCGTCTTGCTCCCGTCGCATGACCATCATGATGGCGAGCATTTGAGCCCTGCTCTTCTCCCGCACGCGGGGATCATTCAGCAGCTCTTTCAGGGTGTGCCGGATGTTTTCCTGTAAGTCATCCTCATTGGCCATCGACGGATTGTTGACGTTGATCAGGGAGATAAATTCCTCACCGACGGAGGAGCTGGAATGTTGCGTGCCTGCGTTCGTAGGAGTCAGGGTGTTGTTTGTGATAAAGGAGTCTGCGGAACCGTGGTCCTGGCCATCTCCAAGCTCGTCCTCCTTGCTGACCTCCTGTGTGTCCATGGCTCCGCGATATAGGCGTGGTCGTTTCAAGGGACGTGGGGACTCAAGCTCAAGTATTTGACTAGATTCAGCGATGGCCCTCCTGCGTTGACCGGTCAGTTTGGTGTGCTGCCAACTTGATGCGGGTGACTTGAGGTCTTCATCCGAGCTCTTAGGTCGCATCTCGAACAGGTGTTGCTTTCTTGCCGTACTCGACCTTGAGTTTTGAACAGCGGATGCCGTCGGTTTATAAGATGAGAAAGGTGAGGAGGGAACGCATTCGTCTGCTTTTGAAAAAGTTTTCCCCTCTTCTGGAAACCAGCCAGCGTGAGAGGTGGAGGGAGTGGATGGCGAAGGTTCGTCAAGCTCAGGCTCAGGCAGGGCCAACTGTCTGCTCGCCGCACGGCCCAGCATATCAATCGTGTTCCGAGTTAGCCCGAGGATAGTAAGCCTGTCCATCACTGCGTCGACCACCAGGGTTGCGACCTGGGCGGCCAGCTCGTTTGCTTCCGGAGTCTTCGTGGAACGAGCCTTCCTTCGCACAACACCCACAGGTTCAGGAGGCGAAAATGGGCCAAGGCCAAGCAGGCTTCCCCATTCCTCTGCGAGCCAGCGCTGTTTGTTCATTTGATTGTTGGTGACTCGCGGGGGTGTACCGTGAACGGCGGCATAGTGGCCCGCATCGACCTCGGCAGAGTGGTCTGCAGCCTCAGCAAGAAGGTCGTCGGCACAGGCGAAGGACTCGTTTGGGGAGATGAACTGGTGCGCGAGCGTGATCATGCCTTGTCGGAAGTCCCTTGCGCCCCATTGGCAGCTGAATATCTCGTAGTTTCTTTTTGGAAGGTCTCTGTAGAACTCCTCAGGAGTGGTCCGCTTGCCATTCGCGACGCAAAGATAGCTAAGGTAAGATGGACTCAGCCACGACGTAGGAATGGCGGTGCAGAAGACGTACGTTCGATACAGCCAGCGCGCTTCTTCCCCATACACGATGCCAGCAAGGATCGCTTGCGCCTCCCTGAAACCACTGCCCAACAGGACGAGCAGTAGCTCCCTGAGAGGCTCGGACAAAAACGCAGGGATGCAGCTGTCCCTGCCCTTCAGGTGCGTGGTCTTGCTGTACCTCGTGAAGAAGAAGCCTTCTTCCCCTTGAAAGAGGAGATTCCGGGGGCGGTCGGCATTCCTGATCTGGTGCTGCAGGAATTGCGTCACGCGAGTAGAGAGGTGGGCACCAACGTAGAGGGCATGTATGGCGTGGCCCCAGAGCCTGTCCGCGCTGTCCAAAAATTCCCTCACTGCGACATGATCCCATGCCCACGTTCCATCCGCCATGACTGTTCCCAGCCTTCGTCTCTCCACGAGGGAGAGAAAAAATGTGTGCCTCTCGTTCCGAAACGGTGGCTCGTCCAGGAAGGAGTAACCGCGGCGCATGTTGTTCAGGTCGTCGACGACCTTCAATCCTATCGGAAGACCCACCCAAGCATCATCCCCGCTCAGGCAGAGGTACATGTCCTTTGCCGTCTGCATGAGCTTCTGCATGCCGTCACGAAGGTTCTGGAGATGGAGGGTCTGCTCTCCGATTGAGATCCACTGATATGTGGGGTCCACGTATACTTGCGGTTCTGCTATCTGACTGTAGGCCAGCGAGGACGCAAACTGCTGTAGCTCGAACAACATGTTAAACGTTGTCAATTGCCCTAGCTGAAGGGCGATGTCGTAAAAATTGCCGATGCGTCTGCAAGAAAGAACAGATTTGTCAACCTTGACATAAGCACCAGATGAAACAGCACCGACATGATATCATTCTGCGGTAGATTCCTGTCGCGATTGGACAGTCCCTCATACAGCGTGACGAGACGGCAGAAGTACTTCAGTTGAGCCAGAATCGTTGTCACGTCCTTTGCTGAAAGGAATGAACCATCGGGGCAGAGAGCCCTCACCCAAAGGAACCGCTCGATTGGATTTTCCCATTTTGTGTGGCACACCGCATCGCCGTTGTCCACAAGGGCCCAACAAAAGCGGTGATATGCCTGAAGAGCATCGATCAGGGTCGACTCCGTGGCCTCCTTTGCATCGTTCTTTAATAAGTGGATTAGACCATCCAGGCTTTCCTCCTGGGCCAAGGTGTACTTGAACTTCATTTTGAATTCATGCCCGAGCTGCGTTCTGATCATCGCTCTGATCATCTGGAGATACAGCGAGTTGTAGGTGTCGTTTTCCTTCGACACGAAGCGAAAATGGTCCGTCCTGGAGAGTTAGAGAAGGTGAGAAGGCGACCGTCACGAAGGGAGCCTGGGAAACACTGACTGCTCTGGCATATATCCTCTGCCGTTCAGCAAAACCTTCGCGATAGTGAAGGAGTTGGGACACTCGTTCAGAAGTGCTCTCGTTGCTGTGTGATGTCGCTCCACCACCCTTTCCAATGACACGAAGATTCCTCCTTGTTCCTTCGCCGTGTGCCTTGCTTTCAACCGCCACGCAGCGTTTCTTTGTCCGTCATCCTTGCGGATTTCGGGCTCGAACTCGTCCCATAGGGTAATTCTGAGCAGCGGGGGACGGTCTCGATCTGACTCCTGTGGGTAAACTGGGTCCTGGGCATGCGCAGGCAAAAAGGTCCCGCGCAGGTATCTTCGGACGTCCAGGTCACATCCAGTGGTAACCGCGGGATCGACCTCAAAGTACACCTTCCCGGCGCCCTGGAAGATGCACTGTACCGTGCAAGGACGGTACAACCGCTGTCCGGTGATCTGTAGCCCGTGCTTCTCCTTGGAATGTCGGATCATGGTCTGCTGGTCGTGCACACTGTATGTGCAAGTGCTGTCTGCGCAGCATGCAAATCCTTCAATGGGTGTAGCAATGCCTTGCACAGGGGGGCCGCCTGCTTTTGGGGTGACGACATCCCATGGCTTTTCATGGATCAGGTGGTCCTTGCAGAGTTGTTCGAAGGCGGTTTTCTGGGTTGCTTCCACAAAGAGGTTGTGCTGGTTCTTCATATGCCCCAGAGCTGTCTCCGTGGTCAGGCCCACCCTGCATTGACGACAAATGAGGATGCGGAGAGAACGATGCAACCACATTCCGAGCTGGTCGAGATGTTTACCCCTTTCAAGGTCGCTCCCAACCGTGGCTGCTATGCGGCCATGCCTCAGGAAATATGCTCACCAAAAAAGGTCTGACACTTACCTTGCACTCTCTCGCCACTGGCAACGAAGCCTAGCGGGACGCTAGCTACTGGGGCACTCTTGCCAACTGCCGAGGATTTGTTCTCTTGCAAACGGCCTGCTGGGTGATGATGCGTGAGCAAGAGATGCTTTCAATTGCTGAGGAGGGATTGGCTCACCGTCGTTCCCTTGCAACTCTGTACTTGCGGCATTGCTTGTTAAGAAACACTCCAAGGTCACTTGGGTGCCTGTGGTGCATGTCAAACGAAAGTGAGTCACGCAACCTGCCATAGAAACCAGATCAAACCTTGAGGGACCTGCGTAGACGGCTGTCGCTGAAGTCCTTCTGGATTCTTGGCAGAAGGAGCGGTGGTGGAACCACCGGGATGGGAGTTGTGTCGATCTTTCACGTGCTTTCGTAATCCATCCCTGCCCTCATAAGTCTTGCCACACCCTTCGATTGGGCAGCGGTACCTGTGGCTGCCCTCCACGACGGAAACAGGGTACTGGACATCGTTGACAGTGACCACAAAGTTCTGAGCATGTTTATTGGATCTGTGGCGGCGAAGGACATCTTGAGAGGGAAATGTATCGTGGCACAGAGGGCAGCTAAATTCCATGTTATGGACAGTCACGGTGATTATGAGCTTGAAGGGCTGATGGGAGGTAAAAGAACTGTCTGTCAGCTGCACCTCGCCTTCTTATACCACGCAGTGGCCCGCCATACCCTGGCATGGTCAGGGCCTTACGAAATAGCACTTCTACTGATAGGTAGACGCAAATATGTACTAGACAGACTCGGAGCCTATCAGTACGCTTCATGGTGCGACCGGAAAGCGCCGGTTGTCAGTCAGAATGTTACGGATGTCTACATTCCCGCCGTCCCTGTTTCCCTGAAGTAACACAATATTACTAGTCTGACTAGATCTCTGCACCGATACAAGCACTGCATGAATGTGTTGCCGAGGACACGTAAATTACGAATCACCATTCCCAGGTGCACTCTTAGATATGGAATAGCACGGGTATACCTGCGGGGTATGAGCAGGGAGGAGGGGCAAACGTGAGGGTCACAGAGGCAATGGAACAGTGCGCATTGCACCGTCGCTTCTGTACCTCTCAGCGTAAGGGAAAGAGTGCACAAGGGCGTTGTCGCTGTCGTTGTCGCGTGTGGAGGAGGGCGAGGGTGAGGGCGCACGAGGGCGTCATGGTCGTCATGTTCGTCGCATGTGGAGGAGGGCTAAGGCGAAGGCGCACGAGGGCGCCATCGTCGTGGCGTGTGGAGGAGGAAGAGGACAAGGGCGCGCAAAGGCGACGTCGGCATCCATCACCGCAGCTTGTAGGCGTTACAACAGACCGTTCCCGCATACATGCGGGCTCAGAAATAGATAGAAGGGCGATATAATATACAAACGGCTGAGTGCAGACAAAAACCATGTGCGGCAAGACCAACGGCAACATTCGTAGGTTCTAAGCGAGTAAAAAAACAACTACGGCGGGCAGAAACCAGAGGAGTTAGATCAGAAAAGGAAGGTCGGGGTTCGTATGCATGAGTCGATGCAATGCAAAGTAGGCGGACTCGCTCTGTTGCACAGTGAGTCCAGGTACCCTCTTTCGTAGAATCTTTTTCAAAAAAATGGAGATCTTAACCTGTTTTTCGAGGATTGCATCACGTCTGTTTGTTGTGAAGCGCTCGGTGGAGAAACGTTGGTTTCCCAGGACGTCCGCCCACAAGTAAACATGGGTCTTGAACTTTATTAGACTTCTGCCTATGAAAGGCTGTGTTACTTACCGCGGCAAGGGTCCACGTCGTCGAATGGAAAGTTGCTGAGGTGAGTGGCCCCCATTCCTCCCTTCCTGTGTCTATGTTTGCATAGAGTTCTTGGATGTATAAATACCCGGGGGATCCGACAGCAAAGTGGACCGTATCCATGAGATGTTTTAATGACTGGCGATCGAACCAACACAACTAGTGTAATGTCACTAGGTCTGAATAACTGAATGTATTGCATGGCCACGTACCATTGTTACCCCGTCTTCGTTTGGGCGAAAGTCATGCCACAAGTCGTGGCCAGTGCATGGGCGCCACGAAACGAGGCTGTTTACATAGTCGATTTGCTCGGGTGTCGTGAGTCTCTCGCTAGGGATTATTCCAGGATGTCGTGGCGCAGTATGGGAGGGAAGAAGTAAGTAGCGCACTGCCCTCGAGGTACGATTGTAGAATGCACTTTGTGCTGAAGTTATCTAGGGACCAAGCATCGTGGTGAATTGTGGAGTATAGATAGGCAGATGTGCTTACCGTTTTCTTAAGTGCTTCCATGAACGCTGTGTTGAGAAACGATGTGGCATGCCACTCATTGCCGACCGGTATCTCCACTAGGTGACTATTAACAAAGGAAATACGCAGGTAAATTAGTTACCGTGCTCTAGACTCCAGGTATTGTCGATCATAGTGAAAGATTCTACCGCTTGATTGATTAGGGTGAGCGAGAGTGCTTGCAAGAGCGGTCGAGCGTCGGTGGTCCCATGCCACGAATACATGGCAATATATGCCTCGTTTGCAACTTGATACCAGTGAGGGGCATACTCTCTCAGAATGTCGAATAGCGGGTCTGGAATGGTCTAAGTATTAGCACAGCGCAGATACACGAAGCGTTTCGGGGACTTACCATCGTGGTCATGGATCAATATATTCCGTCCATTGATCACCACTGTGGTTGGGGGGTATGGAGCGGCATGCGTGAGGATCTCTGTTGTTGCGGTTGTTGAGGGAGATACGTGTAATCCGGACGACAGCAAGACAGATGCTACTTACCATCCCAAATCCGTTCTATGCTACCGTCGAGATCCAGCCCAGAAAAAGTACTAAGGAAACCGTTAGCCATTTTGGTTGAGGGGCGCTGAGGACTCGACGAGTTGAACTCGTCATTTTATACCTCACTAAGCGTGAGTGCCACCACCCTCTTCAGTTCAAGAACTTGATTTGTCGACGAAGATCATTGCCATCGTTCCTATGACCTGGACGCTCTTTTACATACTTAACGCGGTACCTGCACGCAATGGAATGGCGTTAGAACTTTGGACTAGGGACAATGCCATAGGACTGAAATTGACTAACTGGGAAAGAAAGAAGCTGGGATCACGCATATAGGCAGGACGCGATTCTGCCTTTTGCCCAAAAAGGTGTCAATACACGATCATGAAGGCATGATAATGCGAGTACCTTCCATACGGGGCGAAAGCGAGACAATGGGCGCTCCTCAATCAGGGCTGTTATCGACTTTGGCATCAACTCGAAGGGGATTCAGAGTCAATGAGGATAGTCAAGGTTCGCTGCATAAACGGGATATGCTTTCGGGCTGTGTAATACAGCATTGAATGCACACGGGGACCTTTTGCTGTGAACTTAGAGCAACAGTGTTTAGATAAGTTACGTTCCGGTTCAATCACAACAAACTCACCAACTCGAAGATCAATTGCCATACTGGGTATGAGTACCGCCATTACTATGAAGCACCTCCGAGTTCCCAGCGTATTGTGAAGGTTTCAATGGGAGTCAACGAAATGACGGGTCAAATAAATGTATCTCGCAGCGATCCATTGATTCAACAGTAGACGATGCCGCAAGATCACTTTAGGACTCCCAGAGCCCTGCTAAGTTAGTTGGTAGGCGATAACTCCGACCTGCTACTTTCGGTGAAGAACACAAAGTGACCGTATCTGCCTTTGGTATAAGTGACGAGGAAGCAATTGGGTCCTGACTGCGTGCCCTGCTAAGTTAGTTGGTAGGCGATAACTCCGACCTGCTACTTTCGGTGAAGAACACAAAGTGACTGTATCTGCCTGCGGTATAAGTGGCGAGGAAGCAATTGGGTCCTGACTGTGTGCCCTGCTAAGTTGGTTGGTAGGCGATAACTCCGACCTGCTACTTTCGGCGAAGAACACAAAGTGACTGTATCTGCCTGCGGTATAAGTGACGAGGAAGCAATGGGGTCCTGACTGTGTGCCCTGCTAAGTTGGTTGGTAGGCGATAACTCCGACCTGCTACTTTTGGTGAAGAACACAAAGTGACTATATCTGCCTTTGGTAAGTAACGTGGAGGCAATGCACCCGCCGGCGTAATATACGAACAGGTTCGTGAGTAAGTCCCTTGCTCTCTTCCACGGCGATTCAAGGTTAGCGAGGTTTCTCGTTCTCTGTATCGTGCTTATCCCAACACTCCATGAAGTCAGCATCACTATTTCTTAGATTCTATAAGATGCCCTCAGACCTCCAGTTCTTCATCGTCACGTCGCCACCGGCTCCTCCCCCTCCAGGTTTTTTTCCAGAGGATATGTCTCTGTACCAACCGCCCGCATGTGCCCCCAATATAAATAAGGGGCTGAGCGTGGCCTCTCCTGATGTCGTTTGTACCCAAACTGAACATACAGCAGAAGAACTCATTGCAGCTCGTGAAAGTAGTATACTGCGTGCCTGTGCTCCGGTATGGACCAGAGTATGCGTGGGTACATCGACGTTGACTGTTGCACAATCCACAGATATTGCCATCCAAACTGCCCATGACAAACGAAACACTTTTCCTGTTGTGGTGCCAGGCACTGCTCAAGAAGCGGAAGATTGTGACCCAGCTTGCTGATGTCCAGCTTGACTGTGAGGAATTCGAACGTGATGTAGCGAACGCACTTGGGGAAGAGACTATCAAGAAGACACTCAGCACAATCTATGATCTTGGCGATGCGCGTAGTGCGAAAGTCAGACTCATGATGTCTATCTCCAACGTCACCTACAAGAGTGTCGAGAGATTGGGTTTTTGAGCGGTAAGCCGTCGCAACCGACTCCCATCTTAAGTTCTCACTCGAGTTACCACATTCTCTAACCTTCAGTGCTCCCCGGCTGTCGGGCCTACTACTTCCTTCAGTGCCTCTATATGTCTTCTTGATATCGCTCCCCTCATGTGTATCTTGATGCTGTGTTAAGTTGTACTCTCCTTCGTAGGTTTGTTGTACTTTTTACGTCGCCTTGCTTGACAAGGTGGGAGTCCAGCCAAACCGTAAGGCGGATTAGGACCTATCTGAGTTTGAAACCTATCGGGGCGTGAAATCTGTCTGGGTCCGAAACGTCTGAGCTCCGTGCGGTGCGGCCCGAGGCAGAGCGGAGTCCAGGGCGAGCGTACTCTCATCGCGCCGCCAGCGTCGCCGTCGAGCTCGACCGTTCGACCGCAGGAACTCGAACCCACCGCACGACCACGCGCCCCTCGCCCGACGTTCACGTCGAATCTAGGATCAGCACCGGCCGTCAAATTCGAATGGAGAAGCGGCCTCGCGGCCGCCCCCGGGGTACGAAGAGCAAACCCGGTACGAAGAACGTCGGTCGTCCCAGGAAGGACGGGCGACCGCCCGGACAGGCAAGCGAACGAACCCGACCGCTCCCGCCATCGGCGGCGGGCAATACCGTCACCGTCATGATGAATCTCGGTGAGTCCTGCCGGGCACGAACTTCCTAACTTGTCACGCGGCACCAGATCATCCACCACCTATTCAGAGTGCCACGGTAGTCGAGACCGCAGGCAGTGGCAGCAGACATCCCGTATCGGCGACTCCCAGCAGGTCTCTCGCCCACGACTCAGGCTGCGGCGAGCGATCCAAAGCCGGTCACGCAACCTGGCCCTGTGGTGTTGGGCCAGCCAGGATCCCACACACTCGTGCTGTCCAAGCTTCCGTTCGTGCACGTCTGCAAGCCGCCGTCTGTCGCTCCACCGTCGCAACATAGTTTGCCCACAAAAACTAAAGTGCGTTCAACCCCCGAATCAACCGATGCCACCGACACGGAGGCGATCAGACCCCAGGCTCAGATAAGTGCAGGGCAGGCGCCGACGGCATGCGATACAGTGATCGCGGGTGGCGCCCCTCCATCACAGCAGCAACCCGGCATGGCTTCTGGTTTGGCGCGCCCTACCGCAGCTGCCTCGTCCAAGTCGGAACATCCTAATCCAATGCCAGCAGCACTAGCATGTGCACCACCCGGACCCCCCGAAATGTCGGTCGAGTCAGTGCTCAAGTTTCATCTCGTCTCTCGATTCACCAACACACCGCAGGCCACCGCCATGCAGAATCACCAGCTAGATACAGCAGACATGTAGTAAATCATTGCTGGTGGGCCTGGGTCGTTACTTTCATTAATCATCATCTACATGCTTGTAGTACTATCTGGCAAATCATAGTCTGACCTTTATCATTTATCTTCCAGTCGCTGGACTCTCCCTTGTGAGCCAGTAACTATGTCTCGAGTTGAGAAAGATATCTGATCATTCGAATGGACTCCGAGTTCAAGTCAGATGGGCCTCCGACACATCATCGGTGCCATCGTTGTCGCGAGGTGGCTGAGGTCGAGGAAGAGGGAGAACGCGCGTCAACGACGATGTGTCATCGGTGTTGTTGTCGTCGCGTCGTCGTCAGGACGAGGGGAGGAGGAAGGGTGGGTAAGGACAAGGGAGAGGGAGAGGGCACATAAACGACGAGGTGTCGTCGCTATCGCATTGTTGCTGTCACATCGTCATCGTCCTGTACCGTGGATAGCGCTGGTCGTGTCTGTGGGCTTGCTGGGTAATGCTGCCAGTGTCATGCCGCCGCTGTGGCATGCTCCGCACGCCGATTTAATTTATTTAATTTTAAAATTAATTCTCGCCGGGACCTAACTATATGTATCCAGTGCCCAAGGTTTCTATCGCACCCATAAATCGTGGGAAAGTGTAGCTCCTGTCTCCCGGAGACTGCCGAGGTGACCAAAGGAACAAACACTTTGCAAACTGTACTCCATCGACTCCTGTCAATCAACGACCTGACCCATCTCCACTTGTGTCCTGTCCTGTATCCAGCTAGCGACTTCGTTTTGAGAGTCGCAGCCTGTGTCGCTCCTATTCGGCACTCTTTCCCACCATATCCGTCGCTGTCGCCATCGTTCTCACGCTCTGGATATTCCTCGACATCGCCCATCGCCTCCTGCTCGCCTTCCGGCCCCCTGGCTCTCTATCTCAACGTAGCGCGTCCGTCGTGACGTCGAGCTTGTTCTCCTTGCATCCGGTGTGTATTCCATAGTATCCGCCACCGTCGACTTCGCCGCACAGATTGCCTTCGACGCGTCCCATCGCCTCCTGGTCACCATCTGGGCATCCTGGCGCTCTAACTCAATTTGGTGAGTTCGTATCGTCAGCGTGCTGGATCCTTACACTCCTAGGACCTATCCCATCGAATTCAGCCCCGTCAACAACCTTTCCACGGCCAAAATCGCTCTCGACGACTTCCAACTCCCTCTGCTTGCCTCTATGGCCTCCAGGGGCTCTATATCGATCTGGTGAGCCTGTCGCGTTGTAGCGCTCATTTCTAACGCTTGTAGGGCATTCCTGGATGCTGTCGATGTCGTCTCGCGTCGTGCCATCACGTTCTGGCTCCTCTGGAACGATCTTAGCCTCCCAGATGAGTTTCTCCTCCTCACCCTGCTCTGAGCCTTCGCGTTATGATGTGTTGTACAGCCTGATTTGGATCGTCCATAGCGCCCTTGACGCATTCCAGTGGTGCTGATGCGTCCGCTTTGTCTCTTGGATCCTCTGGAGCCCTCGTAGGTAGGTTTTCCTCCTCCCCCTGTTCCAGACGCCCGCGCTGACGTTCTAATGCATTCTCCAGCTTCTTCGACTCATTTCTGGCATCCTCAACGCTCCCTCTCGTCGTCAGTACGTGCCTCATCACAGCTTGCACTTCGCCTCCTCTCTCCCTCGAGCTCAATGCTCTGGGGCTTGCACAATGCGTTTGCAGGCTCGTCTGGTGCAGGTGGCTCGGGTGGACGTTGGAGCCGAATCGGACCGACTGGATACATTGTACATAGACCATAGACGTTGGGGGGGACGGGGGGGCGCGCCACACCAGCAGAATGCCCGCGCAATGTTGCATAGACCGCGGACGAGCGAGCGCGCACACTAGAGGCAGCCAGAGTGGCAGCGAGCCACTATATCAGGCAACTGCGCCAGCACAGTACGACGCGACCTCACCGGACACATTCCAAGCACGATAGCATTTGTTTAATGCTTATTTCAGTAAGATATTTTTCTATTTACCTTTCTTTTCCTTTTCAGGAAGGTTGGCCGTGTGGGAATTTTTGGAGTCGAAACACGCGGTATCCTGAGACTGACTGTTGCACCTCAACCACTCACCGGAATTCCACAGAAACTATACCGTTCGACTCGGAATAACCTGAAGATTGCATACAGAGCTGACCGGAGCCGAAAAAAAGAAGGTTTCAAAAATCGGAATTTCGGAATTCCGGAATTTGTGGCCAAGGTAAGCTTCTTTGATTTTTCCTGCAGTAGGATTCTCGATCTGGTGTAGCAGACATGCCGCGAGGACATCAGACCTCACCCGAGGTTCAGTGGACTGTGATACGGCTTTCCAGATTTCTGCATTACGAGCGAATCGCAATGTCTGTTGATTCGGTTAGGCGCATCATTTCGCACTTTCGTGCCTACGGAACAATCCAAAACCCAGGGAATGATGCTGGAAAAGAACGAAAAAAAGGCCAGCATCTTTGTAATGTTGATGTTGAGGTAAGATTGATGATTTCCCACCTATTGGTGGACTGATGTACACATCGCTTTGACATCGCTACGGTTCATATTAGGCACAATTGAGAAGGCAGCCGATCTTTACCTGGACGAATTACAAGAAATGTTGGCGGTATCGTGTGGGCGCACTGTCTCGACATCCACCATCTGGCGCACGCTTCGTAAAGCTGGCTTTACTATGAAGAAGGTAAACACAGATTGGTTTCTTGCGTTCCTTGTTCTTATTTGCCCTAGATTACCCGTGTTGCTGTTGAACACTCAGTAGAGAAACGCGCAAACTATGTTGCTAGAATTACGGAGTATCAACCAGAGCAACTTGTCTTTGTTGATGAGAGCTCTGTTGATCGCCGCACGACGTATCGTGGTCGTGCCTGGTCAATCCGAGGCACCAAAGCACAACGTAAAGCATTCTTTGTCCGTGGTCGACGGTGAGTTCTTACTCACGTTGTTTATCTTCTTTGATCGTCACTGATGACTATGTAGCTTCTCTGTTCTTCCAGCACTCTCCCTTGACGGTATTCTACACTGTGACATTGTTGAAGGATACTTTTGTACGGAATCATTCAAACGCTTTATTGAAGGTTTACTTGATCAGATGCAACCTTTCCCCGCCCCAAACTCAGTGATTGTCATGGACAATTGTCAGATTCATAAGCGTCTGGACATTCAAGAGATGATTCATGAAAGGTACACTTTATTCTTTCATTTTGTCGCTGCTTATTTGACATACATGCATAGGGGAATGCGTTGTGAATTTTTACCGCCCTACTCACCTGATTACAACCCGATCGAGCTTGCATTCTCTGCCATGAAATATCATCTTCGTCGTAATGGCGCTTACACCCGTATGGCTATGATGGAACTCTCAGACGAAGCAATATATGTAACCCTTCTTTCTGCCTTATACTCAATTACTCCCCAAGATGTATGGGGCTGGTTCATGCACTGTGGCTATTTGTAGATAGTTGCATTTGAAACGAGTACTCTGTTGTTGTTCTACAAGAAACCAAAGGGATACAGGGCTGATAATGTATCGCTCACCGCTCCAGATCCGAGGCAGTTTCCTGTTTTGGGTGACACATCTTTTAGTTCCACTTCAACCAAGACCTCAGCACCTTGCCCTGGGCGCCGGGCATCTAGTTGGTCCATGGGTGCCAAAAGATAGTCCCTTAGGTCCTGGGCAACAGGCTGATTTGACTACAACGCGGGCGCGCGCCAGAAATTCACTAGCTTTGAGACTCGTAACGTCGTGCGGCGGTTGCCATAAGCTCAAAGTAATGCCCACCACTCGACTCGTGTTTTATGCGAGCCTCCTGGAGGTCGTCCCTGTTTCCTTTTCACCGTTCATCCATTGACCGAGAAAATAGCCGGATTCGCAAACATCTCTTCGATACGTGGACGCCGTGCCGATAGCCCTGACTTGCACAGAGAGTGCATCCAAATTGAGCTCACTTTTGATTGAGCTCTCATCTCAATCTCACCCCAGGGATAGACATCTCGCAAATCTGCTACACATCAGGAATGGTCCAGGTCAGTAGCACATCTTGCCATCTTGAATTGATGACATCGATGACATCGTAACAGAGGATAACCACACTACTCTCGGAGCAAGTACCTTGCCACAGGATCTCGCCTCTCTTCTGTCCAAAGCGCTCGATGGGTCATCTGTTTCAAATGATGCCCGTGCCACCACTGTCCTTGAAAATTCTTCGTGTCGGTGCCAACCTATGTGTTGAACATGGTGCGCACAGCTGATTCCTCGAATACACTTGCGTCATACTCAACTTATTTCAGACCAAAATAGAGGTCGCTTACTGGAGGCTGGTTTCCCGCAAGCAACTGTGTCTCTACTTGAGGGTTATGCAGAGCATCTACCCTCTCAACCACAAGTCATGTTGGAGTTTAGCAAACGGTGTGCGGTCGTACAGCCACCGTCTTACATAAGCACGGACTACTTACTGCGCGTCGTAGTTAGTTACACCTCAGCTGGTTTCCCAACCACTGAGGTCAGTACATTCATTATAGAGCTACCTACAGTACTGACTACATAGTACAGTACTTATTATTCAATAGGTTATGAGCCCCGGTCAGTAGGCTATTGGGACCAGACTCACAGGACTCGAGAACAACATGCCTTACTCGGTAGACCTCGACGACAGCACTTCCATTCGAGTACCAGACCTTGCAGTCGACGGCCGGAATTGGTCAATATACCGCGAGAAGATTCTCAGCGCAGCAAGGTTCGAAGGACTCGAAGACCATTTTCATGGCACAGCAACACCCCCATTTGACGACTTCGGATGGAAGCAATGGGATGCGCGGGAGACCAGAGCAAAGCGACTCATGGCCATCACGCTGGAATCAGTCCTGTATACACTCGGGCCGAAGAAACTATTCGACAACTCGGCATACTATTTTTTTATGCAACTTGGAAGTCTATTCGTGAACTCAAACCCCAACGATGAAGTCACGCGCACAGCTGCGCACGCCAGAAAACTGTTCAGCGGTACCTGTCGGAGGTGCGGCAAGCCCGGACGCAAGGCGCGCGACTGCAGGAAGGTCGAGAAGGTCGAGAATTGGTCAGAAGTCGAGAAGTCAGGCTACGAGAGGCGTCGCGAACGAAAACGCGACACGGAAAACCTCCGTCAAGTCGAGTCAAGAGGTTGGAGGGGCAGCGTAAGCCTTGCAGTGGTGAGCAGTGAGAACGACAATGGCGAGGGCACCGAAGTCCATCGCACACCAGTCATGCCCCAGGAACCACCAAAGGCGAGTCAGCAGGTCACTGAAGAGACCGCTGATGTTGCGGACCCAAACGCAACATGCGCCGAGCCGACAGCACCAGCGGGCGCATCGCGAGACCCACAGGACATGCCGCTTGGGTTGCGAGCAGGCGAGACGGTCGAAACGACAGGCAGAGAGGGCGAGGAAGAGGCTGAGGCGAGTGGGCAAGAGACTGGAGCTGAAGGTCTGGGTGATGAAACCGCAGACGACGCAGCTGCCAGCGAGGGTCCCGCCGCATGGAACAGCCGAAACGACAATGGCGACACAGATGTCGACCACGCGTGCACAATGCCCCAGGGAGCCTGCAAGGACCATGTTGAGGTCACAACGACCTACAAAGAGGGTCAGAAAGCAAGCGCGGAGGCTCATGAAGCACAGAACGCGGCAAGCGAAGCTCAACCGCAACCCCCGCACGTACCTAAGCCCGTCAGCGCATCGCTCGAGGGGGAGCGAGAGGGTTGGTGCACGACCGATCCCACTGACGATGGACAGTCGCAGGGTGTCGCAAACGGTTTATGCAATGTCGTAGACGACCCTGGAGGGTGCCCGAAGCATTCATTAGCCCAGACGAACAGTCTGTCATCATGTGCAGACGAGGCCGCAACTGGTCGAGCGGTCGAGACGGATAGCCGAAACAGATGTGGTGACACCGATGTCGACCACACGCGCACACCGCTCGAAGAAACCTGCGAAGAAGACATACTCGAAATCATAGAAATATATGAGTCATTTCGGGATTCAGGCAAGGAAACTCACCATGTCAGCAGAGACTCGACGGATAGCGCAACCGTATTGAGCGCGTCGACAGGCAGCATCAACATGGAAGTCGAGCTGGGGGGCGAGACCGTGGGCGAACGAAACAGAAGCGTCACGCATGAAAGCGCAGACGCAGTGGCTGACAAAGAGGTCGGGGAGGCGCATAGAGACGTGCAGGTCGAGTGGGAGAGTGCCAGGACGCGTCAAAGACTGTCGATCGAGGGGGAGAAAGGTGGCGCGTTGGCGCGCACACGATCGACGACAAGGGCTGTCAAAGACAGTCAGCACATCGAAGGGGTCGACGACGACATACCTCGAGCACCTCCGGAGCCTCCACCACCACCCGATGAACCCACGCGACGATGCAACAAACCCCCGAGCGTCAAGCTCGAAGGGGAGAGGAGATGCAGTGCGAGCTGCGAAGACGCACTTGCTGGCGGTGAAGCGAACACGTCGGGAGCATCTAGACGCGTTGAGAATACCAGGGACGCACCGACGAAGCTGCGCGACGACGCAAAACGGTCGAGCGCACGAACCGGGCATGTAGCGGCAACGGATGACCCGGGGGACGAAGCGGATGCACCGGCGGTGTCAGGGAGTGCCGGGGACATTGGGAAGAGTCCGGGGAAGCTGCGCAAAGTGTCGAAACGCGTTAGCGAACAGTCAGAGCAGAGGCAGCAACAAGACTCACCTAGGAGGCTTCGAGATGACCCAGACGACCCATGCGGCGAAGCGGCCGCACCAGGCGATGTCCAGAGCGACCAGGAGGCGACGGGAACGAGCGCAGCATTGATGCGAACGCGTCGAATCGAAATAGAAGGCCCGGAGGCCATGTGGGTGCACAGGAGGTGTTGAAAGTCACCGAGGCCGATTGGAACCGCCACAGGGTTGTCAAAGGCGCCGAATACGATGGGAGACACTCAAGGAGCGACGGGAACCCGCGCGTCGTCGAAACGAACGCACTCCGTCGAGATATAGGGCCAGGATGCCTAGAGGGCGAGCAGGACGCAATGGGACGCGTCGAACGCATTTGGAGGCGCCAAATTGATGGCGACGGCGATGGATACGGTGGGATACGATGCCGGATGGATGGCACAGCGAGCGGAACATGCCGCGACTCGAAACGACTCGAAACGAGTCCGCTAGCTAGGGATGAAGCGAGTGAGCGCGAACGGTATGAACGCACAACGACGGACGTACCTGAGGCATCCACACCACCCACCAGCAATCCCAGACGACCCATAGAGCACCCGAATCCACCGCGTCGATGTGGATGACTCAAAACGAAGGGTCAGTGCCAGGAGTAGGACTGACCAGGTCATCCAAAGGCGTCGAGGCCGTATCGGGCGAATCAGACCAGCCGGATACGCCGTACATGGACTGGGAAAGGTGCAGGAGCGACCCCGAGCCGCCAAACACGAAGACGGCAGTACTAGAGTCGGTCGAGGATGAGCGTGCGCACTGAGATAGCGCAACCGCAACACCAAGCCGCGACTTACCATATTCCCGATACGGTCATCACTGAAACCCGAGTTTTCTTACCATGCAATATAACAGGATTATGAACCCCAAAATGAACGCAATCGAATCGAGTATTCCGAGGGAGTTGATAACTTTGTTATAAGCAATTATAACGCCATCCCCCCCTGACAATTGCACAAGTACGATGGCTGTTTCGGAATATGGACCCGATTGGTAGCGCATCGCACAATCACTCAAATTAGACGACTCCTAGGAATAACTGATATTCATTTCGCTGATGTGTAACATTTTCGAAGTGCGATAGCTGTTTGAAAACATGAACTTGATTTGCAACATATGGCACAATCACACTTATTTCGCCGATGGGTAATAGACATAGATCTTGAGTTCCAATTCACATGGCGCCATTCTCGTCGACAATTTCGCATGGTGTGTCAGCTTCGTTGCGATTGGCCAATCAGGCAACCATGCACACAGAGCACATGGACTTGCCAGTTGACGAAGCACTTGCTTATCCACAACATATGAGTGCGCGTTCCCCAAGTAACTATTTGTTGCAGACGTGCGGAACATACATACGTTATGTTGTGAGTGATTATGTAGCAAATTTTTGTGCTCTCGCCTGATCTCATGTATTCTTGCATCTCCTTTGAAGCTTCGTAAATTCATGCTGTGGAGTTCACTTTGTTGCAATCATGCCCTTGGCGCAAAAGGACTTCAAGCGATGGGCAGCTGCACAGCAATTTCGGGCAGCCATGTAGACGACTTAGCGGAGCATTTCGAAGGACTCGAACTTGGACACAGTAAGCTTTAACATCTATAGCACTACTTAACAAGTGTTTATCTACTAGTGTGATTACTATAGTATAGGTGTTATCTCGTAGCATGCTGGTAGCGATATCAATACAACATGTGCAGGATAGAGAGAAGCCTTGATGATAGTACAACACACTCGGCAGTGGGCGGCAAATGCCATCGCACGTTACGCTCTGGAACGAGCAACAGATAAGGCCGTAGCATTCTGGGGTTCGAGAGCGGAGGCGTTGCGACGACCAAATACCCTCCTGATTTAATGGAATACTAGTATAAGTGATACTCAATGACGGGGAGATTCTCAACTCACCTGTTCCACCAGCGAAGAAGGTTATCAATCTCCTGTGACTTAGCGGCTGATGTGGGGAGCTCGAACCAATCTACGACATTATGGTAGAAGATCTCATAGTCAAAGTTGTCGTCCTTGAGAGTCCAAAAAACGCTGCTAGACAGGGCAAAGCGAACCTCAAGTTTAACTGCTAGATAAAAATGCCAGAGGAAATGTGAATGAACAACTTACTTGGACGGCAATGTATGCAATTGCACGAGGCTGTACTGATCGCATCTTGAGAAGACCTGCAACATCACATCGAGTGCGTTGCTTCCTGCGAGCGGCCTGCAGCTCGCTCATGGGATCGTCCTCTACGTTAATCTCCCTGCGAGCAGAAGCTGGAGATGTAAGAATGCAACGAAAGGCCTGAAAATAAACTGAGTATAGTGATCATGACAAATTGAAGTACGAAAAAAAACATACTCTCACAAGTAATTCACCTTTAAACAAGCCATCAGAGGGGTTTTCAGGATTGCCGCGTCCTTTGGGGTACAGAAAGGAGGGCCACATGTCGGCGGTGACTGCATACCTCGGATGATAATCACGGATGGCACTTCGAGTCCTTGGACAATAGTTAGACAAGAAAAAAACATGGACAAGGACATACGGTGCGTCGAGCCAGTTGAAATCGATGGGACACAAGAGAGCACCTGTAACGTCATGGTCGAACCCTCGGCCCTGTTTGTCATCGACGGAAAGAAGAGGAGAGGGATGCGGCTGCCGCTCGTTCAACCAAGTGATGACTGAGTGCTTCAGAGTGTTTGTGTCGTCTGCACGAGCCCCATCTGCACCCTTCTTTAACTAGAATGTCGTGAGAGAAAGTTCCGAGTTAGACATCAATTTAACTTACTTCCTGACAAACGAAAGCCAATTCGGTGTGTGATGGCACGGCCTTCTTCAGTGACGGGGACCAGATCAGCAGCTCCTTGGAAGATCGGAAGGTACGTTTCTCCCTATCAGACGTGGAGAGTAAGAGCTAAAATTTTAAAGCTTATTTAACGCTTACTCGTCGGTCGACTCAATGGATTCGATGTCTTCGGCGTCTTCGGCCAGCATCAGTCGCCGATCGTACTCTGAAATAAGGTCCGTAACAGGATCCGCGATGCTGACAAGACGTCGGATTGCACGGCCCTCCCGGACCCATGAGTGGATGCTGTTGGCAGATTAGCTGTGCGATCAGATGTGGAAAGGTGATGCAGGTACGGGGCGCGAATCAATTTGTTACTTAGCTGTGCATTCTTTTCTTCCAGCGCAGCGATGTGTCGCTTCAGAGCAGCGACGGTTGTGTGATTTGGATCAACGTCCATTTCGCGAGTGGGAGTGGGGGAGTTAGTGTTTGTTTCAAGGCGCAAGTATTTGAAAGCTTTCGGCGTGGATGATCCGCCGATATGGATGAGTCACGCGGGGAGAAATTATGAAAGCGGGGAGACTTACCTACTGATCTCGTCACAGGAAAGACAAAGAAAACGACAGAAGGAGCTGTTTTGTGTGTGATTACTGTGAGGATTGAACAAAACCTCCGAGGCCCAACGAAAGGGCTGAACTAAACACGAGCAGGGGCAATATACTATACTCTGTCAGGTGGAGTGGCGCCGTAAGCAACAAGGTTACAACTTACACATAAGCTTCATGGTCTCCATTCTCCATCGAGCGGGGAACTACTTGCTAGGGTTGGAACTGATTTATATTTGACTGATGAACTTGGAGGCTCCGACTTCATCACCGGAGATCTGCACAGGTATGGTAAGCCGCCACAGGTCACGGGTAGCGGGTATACGGGTAGCGGGTCCACAAGCTATTTGCGGGGTCGTTAGTCTGGGCTTGGGGTCCTGAGGAATGGTGGGGGAACCTCCATGGTACGTCATCGACAGTTATATGTTGCCGGCGAGATGCGTGTGGTGGGACAGACAAAGGCAGGTTGAGTACATAAGCACACCAGGTAACCCAGGGGTACCGGTAAACGATCATCAACATTAATTCGCGATAGCACACCGCACAATTATGAGAAGGAGGACTCCGAGTCTGCCTCTCATGATCAGGGAGCCGCATCACGAAATTTGGTATGTAATCTGTTCCCCATCTAGCTCCGGCTCCAATAGGAGTCTATAGGGAATGGTACAGGTATGGCCTCATACCCGCAGGCTGCTGGAGCACCGTTCTTGGCCTCCGCAACCCCGGGCTCACGTCCTCAGGCTGTATGTGTGGGGTACTTCCCTCCATGTACGATGTGTTTGATTCGATCCGATTGACACTTCTGTCTCGTAGTACACAGTAGTAAAGGAATACATTATCAATTGTACATGCACTCTTCGCAGGTCATTATCAATTGGTTTCTCTCTCTCGCAATACTTCTAAGATCGATGACAAAATCTTCGTCTGCTCCGTCATGGCTTGATGTAACTCCCTGATCGCTTCTTCCAAGCGGTTTCCAGACCGCTCACGAGCAGTCTGTGGCCCAGGTCCGAAAATGTCGAAGGGGGATTGAAGGCGGCGGCGCTTTGTCGGCTGCAGGGCCTGGATTGGTAAAGAGCTTGCTCGGTCAACGGTAGTATTGGTCAACAGCCCCCCGAAGCGACGGTGAGGCATCTTTGGTTCCTACTAGTACTTTAGTAGCTAAGTGTATTACACTGATATACACGAACCTGAGGTAGATTGTGCTCGTCCGATCGCCTTCTCTTCATGGTTGGGCGATCAATAACAATGTCCTGAGATTGGAGTGTTTCAGCTTCCTCTTCAGACGCTGTGTTCAAGATGGCACGGCCAGACTCGGACTACATTTATGAGCATTTTGGGCACTATATTAAACTATAGTACGATCATCACTCACCGGTAGTCCTTCGTCGACCTTGGGTATGCTCGCCGATGGTGAAGGTGGGATCACAGGCATTCCTACCTGGCTGTAAATGTAGCGACCATTTTCGTCATGTGGAGCACCCTGGCCAATGCCTCCCCACCTTGCTTGACCCCACTCATCACGAGACTCATTGTCGGCGTGAAGCCACCAAAGTGACCCAGCCGATGAGGCATCTGAGCGAGAATCTGGGTCAGGATCACTGGCAAAGGGAAGGACGTTCCTCTCGGGCATGTCGCTGTCTGTTGGGAGAAAATTCGATAGTGCCAGGGCATATATTTCAGTAAGTTCCGAGACTAGGTCAATGGCAATCAACGTTACAGTGCCTCCAAAGTTCTCCGCTCACCCTGACCAACTCAGTTGGCATTATCCCAAACTTACTCATCCAGGTCGGCGGTCCATGATGCATGGCGTACAGACAGGATACATGGTGCCATAGTGGTCACTATTGGTGGTGGCCGCTTCTAACCTGCAGTGATCGCCGGCGTGTGGGGTCACGGTCATCATCCATCCAGGGTATGTATTACTTACGTCTAGTGCCGTGATCCAAGCCTTGAATTCAATGCTAACGCCGCAGCCAAACGGAGATGTTAGTTCCAAGGACTTGGGTGTGGGATATGGAGCAAATAGGGAACTGCACGGGTAAACTCCTGGGTACCAGACTTCCGACCTGTACCCGACCCGTGCCATACCCGTGGGTACCTCTGACGGGTAGGTATATACCCGTCAGGGGTTTACCCACGGGTGGGTGGCAGAGGCATCATCATGTATGGAGGGGTGAAGCAAGCACGAGTGCAAGCAAGGTGGGGAGGGCATGCAAGAAAGGCAAGATAAAAATAATGCATTTTATGTATCCAGACACAGGATCTACAATTACTATTACATGCTCAAATTATGTATGAGTGAGAGCGAGGGCAAGCACGTGCGAGGGCGGACGAGGACGAGGGCAGGTACGAGCGCGAGCGTGTTGTCAGCATTCGCATTCGCGTTTGTAGGCGAACGGGAGATGGGGGGTTGACATCAATGAGGGAGAGGGAGAGGGCCAGGGCTAGGGTGCACCTATCGCCGTCGTCATCGCGTCGTCGCGTTGTCGGTGAGGGTGAGGGTGAGGGCGAGGGCGAAGGTGCGCCCGTCGCCGTCGTCGTGTCGTGGGTCATGTCGCCGTGCCGTCGGTGAGGGTGAGGGAAAGGGTGATGGTGAGCGTGCGTGCGTCGTCGCCGTGTTGTTGGTGAGGGCGAGGGCGAGGGTGAGGGTGCGCACGTCGCCGTCGTGTCGTCGGTGAGGGAGAGGGAGAGGGCGAGGCAAGGGCGAGGGCAAAGGCGAGGGTGCGCGCATCGTCGTCGTGTCGTTGGTGAGGGCGAGGGCGATGGTGAGGGTGCGTGCATCGTCGTCATGCTCGGGTAAGTGTCAGTGAGAGCGAGGGCGGATGGAGGATGAGGGCAAGCGGGAAATGGGGGGTTGACATCAGTGAGGAAGAGGGAGAGGACAAGGGCGAAGGTGTGCCCGTCACCATCGTCATCGCGTCGTCGCGTTGTCGATGAGGACGAGGGCGAGGGTAAAGGTGCACCCGTCGCCGTCGCCGTCGTGTCGTGGGTCGCGTCGTCGTGCCGTTGGTGAGGGCTGAGGGAAAGGGCG
>JBBPOB010000174.1:0-25612 GCA_038091275.1 Tylopilus subfusipes
AGGAATCAGTGGACAGTGGAGAATGGGAAATCTCCAAGTGAACAAGACTGGGGATGCCAGTCATTCACCTGGGCCTTTATATACTATTCTAAGGTTTGTACATGTGTATGGTAGATCTAAGATATCCTGTGTCTAGTCTACCATGGAACACGTGTGTGTACAGCCCAGATAACTGGATCATATCCTAGAGGACAAAGGGGAGTCATGGTGAGTTGGAATGTACATGAGGAGGAACATGAGGACGAGATAGGGGCATGAGGCAGAGATAGTGTGTGGAGATGAAATACATGAGGTGCCCATGAGGCGATAGACAATGTTACTATCTATGACTCATTCTGACTAAGTGTGACTAGCTGTGACTCATCCTGAGTCGATCTGACTAGATCTGACTAGGGTAATCAGTAGCATGATCAGTATGTAATCAGTAGTGGTCAGTACCATGATCAGTAGGTGATCAGTACTGAGAGGTTGAGAGTTTGATTCTCTCAATGGGCAAATAATTAAGTAGCATAGTAAAGTGTACGAAATGTGTAGTAGTGACTAAGGATTAGGAGAAACATAACAATGACCACATACCTCAAGTACATTATTGATGACTGCAAGGCCATACTCCATACTGCCCTGCTTTTCTCCCTTTACCAGGAGAACCCCCACCCCTACGTTTATGGACCTCACTGACCTGGTCCATTTCCAGAAAGATCAGGACCTCATACTCCCTGATCTAAGGGAGTTTAACACAACTCCACAGCACACACCCCCACTCCTTTAGGAGCCTGTAGATTGGACACCAGCCTGCTGCTGCCTCCTTAAACAGGAGATTTTCAGGTCTGGATTTAGCACTCCCTTCACTCTGCTCCAATGCAGTTGTGCTTACTATAGTTGTAAAGTATTCCTCCTGCAACAGATCAAGAATCTTATTTGAGAGGGTATTGAACTTGGTGTTGCACAGCAGAGAGGTAGAGCTGCTAGTTCACATCCACCCAGTGAATGCATTCCAAAGAGGCATAGGATTTTACCACCTATACCTGATTCAATCCCCTCCCCTTTCTCTAGTTCTTCTTCTTTCCCTCCTCCTCTCCCTTGTTGGCACTGCAATTCTGAATGTGGTGATCATCACAGCCCCCCTCCTCTTCATAGGAAACAAGACCTTAGGCTCCCTAAATGTTACAGGGACCTGTAGAGTAACTATGAAATATATCTGCAGAGATTGGCTAATTGCACTAAGAGAGAAATGTGAATGCATTGAGAGACTAAGATATGAACAGAACAAAAACCCCAAGCTTGAAAGAGAGTTTGATGAACATTTAGAAGATCTTGATCAACCAGATCAGATCAGACTGAGATCTTTGCCACCAGCTTATGAAACAAATTGAGATTCTAAGGGACAATCAATTGCCACTACACCAGTTAGTTAGCACAACATCATACTTGAAAACATTGAATAAATTGGATTTTGTAAAGTGCCATGGGAGCCTGTCTATATAAGCAGGATAAGATAAGATTCCAGGAGTCTATTAACATACTCATCAAGAGAAAATCAGGAAAATCTTATCCAAAGAAACCCATCTACACTAAGTTACTCAAGAAGGCTAAGTCTATTAAGCCTAAACCCACTAAACTCCACAAATAACCATGTCTATCCAAGTACTAAAGAACCAAGTTCTTGCTACTATCAACACATACACTCAGGACTTTACTACAGGAGCACCAGCCCTAGTCACAGCCATCACTAACACTATTGACACTTGTGACAACATGGGTACACAAGTAAACACTCTTCAAGCACAGCTTACTGCTGCTCAAGCTACAGGAACAGTAGCTACCCCTAAGATATCTAAGCTACTCATTGATCTAGGAACTTTGGATGGTTTCATAGCTAAGTTTGACAAATTGTGGCCAAAGTCAAAGTATGGCATCAGAAAAGCAATGCAGCTATGCCTACTAATATTGACAAACCAGTCTGGGCAGTCCTTTCACATTTAAAAGGACCTAAAGCAGGAAACTTTGCTCAAACTTGCTTAGAAGCTATCAATGCCAGAGGTACTTACTTATGGGTTCAGCTAAGCACTGAACTGGAAGGATTATTCTGACCAGCCAATCAGAAAGATTGAACTCATAAGAAACTCAAAGACCACAAACAAGAAAAGATGTCTGTTGATGATTAGATCATCAAGTACCAAACCTATGCCACTATGTTAGAATTTGAAGATGGACAATTGTGTGACATCATCAAACACAATATTGATCTGTCCATCATTTGAAAATTGACTGAACAAGGCACATGCCCTAATACACCCAAAGAATCCCTAAAAAGGCTATGAGAACTTGGACAACAGAGGCAATTAACCTGATTTCTTGGAATTGCCAGATCATCCCAAAGAGATCCAAACTCCATGGATATTGGCACCACCAATCAAGATGATGATATTGAACAAGAAGCCAAAATTGACACCTTTACCAAAGGCAAAGGCAAAGATAAACCCAAGAAAGGACTGAACTGCTACAACTGTGGTGGATCAGGTCATTTCACCAAGAACTGTCCTAAACCATCAACCCACTGCCAAGGTTCCAGTTAGTCTAAGGGACAACACAAACCCTCATGCTCCAAATCATCAGGATCTAGAATCTGATCTATCAATTGTGATGATTCTAATGAACCAGCCACCTCATGGGACTCAGGATCCTATCTCATTGAAGGAAAGAAGCCAAGGCCTTCTTCTATGACCTTAAAAACTCAGAAAATGGAAAAGCCAAAGCACTCTGATTGATCTGGGTGATCCAAATGTTGTTTATCAGAACATTGACCAAATCAAATCAAGACCTATTTCCAATACTATGCCTTCATATTTAAATTATGTCCATTTTTACCCTCACTTCTCAAACCCCAGAAACATAAAAGATATCTAGCATCTTAACTTGCCAAGATATCACATTACTGCTCAAGATTGCACCAATAAAATATAAACAAAGCTTTAGTAAGGTCAATGCCTTGTTAGATAGTGGTGCTAACACCATATTTATTGATCACAAATGGGCTGATCAATGGAAGATTCCACTTTAACCTTTGAAAAACCCAATTCCTATATACAATGTTAATGGAACTCATAATTCAGCAGGTGACATCACCTATTGTGCTGAAATCATAATAGAATTTCAGGGACATCACAAACAGGTAATTGCCAAGATAACAAATGATCCCAGGGCACATGTGGCATAAACACCACAACCCAAATATAGATTGGGAAAAGGGGCAAGTCAAAATGACATGCTGTTCATGGACTTGCAAAACCTTGCAGAACAAATTGCCTTCTAGACATGTAGAAATGCTTGAAAGAGATGCACTCCTACATATTCACACTATCAAAAGACATCAAGAACTCAAGGACAACCCAAAATCTGATCCTAAACCTGAAGATCTGGTATCTAAGGAATATCACAAATTTCTTAATGTCTTCTCTAAGAAAGAATCGGAGCAAATGCCAATTTGTAAGCCATGGGATCATGCCATAGATCTCAAAGATTCTTTCAATCTGAAGAAAGAACACTTGATACCCCTATCCCCACAAGAACAATGAGAAGTATCTGATTTCATAGACAATCAGTTGAAGAAAGAATACATCCAACCTTCTAAGTCACCTCAGACTTCACCTGTGTTCTTTATATCAAAGAAAGATGGTAAGAAGCAAATGGTACAGGATTATTGCTATCTTAATGAGCACATGGTCAAGAATAACTATCCCCTTCCACTAACCAGACAGCTATCTGAGAAACTTGCCAGAGAAAAGCTATTTATCAAAATGGATCTCTGATGGGGATATAACAATGCAAGGATCAAAGATAGAGACAAACAGAAGGCAGGATTTGTATTCCACTGAGGTTCCTTTGAACCCTTGGTAATGTATTTTGGTCTTTGCAACTCACTGGCCACCTTTCAAGCAATGATGAATGAAATCTTTGCCAATATGAAAGATGTTCTAGTGGTCTATATAGATGATCTACTCATCTTCACCAAGACCAATGATCAGAACAAATATAATAAGATAGTGCTCAAAGTCTTTCAACACCTTGAAGAGCATGATCTATTTATCAAACCAGAGAAATGTTCTTTTTAAGTCAAGAAAGTAGAACTCCTAGGCATGAGAGTTACTGCCTCAGGAATCCAAATGAACAATGACAAGGTCAAGACTATACTAGATTGGCCAACTCCTAAAACAGTTAGAGGAGTTCACAGTTTTCTAGGTTTAGCAAACTTCTATTGAAGGTTTATCAATGGCTACACTTGTTACACTATGTATACTTTACTAGCATAGATGATTATCCTTGATGTCTAGCTCCTATACTAGACTTTGAACATAGTTGATAATACTGATATAGGTCAACTAGAGGTGATATTGCGAGTTAGGGCTTCCTTCCTAAGCTCATGGCAAACATTAAAGTTGTATTTGAAGACTAAAACAAAAAGTAGACTTAGAACTGGCATCTAATGTCTAGGGACTAATGATGACAAGACAAGTAGATTTCTAGCAACTGTGCTAGTACTAGTGGAAAGCTAGTGTGAATGTACATGTGAGGCATTAGACCAATGCAAGTGTGGAATCAGAATGGAGACTGATCCACTATCAGTAACTACTTATATAGCCTTGGCCATGGTGCACAGACCATATCTTCTAGTAAGGGAACACCTATATGAGATAACCCTGAATCCTTCAACCATGTGATTGTTAACAAAGAGAAGTTATACTGTCATGCTTCAGTGGAAGCATAGACTCAAAACCCTTCAAAGATTGAAGGTGTTATTTGGGATTCAAATAATGTTGAGCAGTTCAAGGTTCTTGCTCTGAGGGAGGTACTCATAAAGAGACACTTCATCCTTAAAGTACAAGATCAAGGGTTCAAGGTGTCACCCTGATATGAAGTGATGTCAAGGTAACTACCTTGATTAAGGTAGAGATCAGAGGGGTTCAAGGTAGTTGAGCACAATGAAGAGGTTAGATAGACAACATCTAACTGAGGAATACAAGTGTGGTATCAAGGATTTATATATGGCAAGATACAGCATGTTAAAGGCAGGCATGGAACAGTGAAGAACGAGAGAGAACAAATGTGGATCTGTGGATGATGTAATCCACAGCAATGGTTACATTGGATAAGTAGTGGAATATTCCATTATAGGACAGAATAGATCGGAATGCAAGATTCCTACCGTGTGAAAACAAAGTCTAAATGAGAAACAGTAGTTTCCTAGAATACAAGGTTAATTGAGGTGTCAAGGCAGGCTAGGGATGATCAAGAAAAAGAAGAGGATGAGTATAGACGATACAGCAAGTCGTAACATTACCCCCCACTAAGACCAAAGTTACTAATGAATGGTTCATTGTCAAAAATCAGTATTGAGGTCTGCAACGGAATAGTAGTCATAGTCATTGATAGGGGGAGAACAGTCCCTAATGGGTGTAGGTTGATGGTAGGGTGTGGGACAATGTAGGGGAGGAACAGGGTGAATGGGGTGAGATCATCTAAGAGCTTGATGGGAATGGGTACCTCTGTTGAATGACAAGGAAGAGGAATGGGGGGTTTGCAGGGAGTGATGGTGAAGCAGACAATTTTCCTGCATATGATAGGGAGCCCATCAGAAGCATAAAGGGCATTGGTATACTAAACATTCAGCTCTGAAATGGCCAAGGCAGTGGCAATGAAAGCATGCCTCATTATACTGCGGATGAGATGGAAGAAGGGGCACTTCACCACAGCTAATGGCAGCCTGTTGGGCATAGCTCCTTTCCAGTCTGTTCAACATCTGAATGTCAAGTTTATGAAGTGGAGATGACAATACTGACAGGGAAGAGGGGATATGGGTTTCAGTTGTGCCAATAGTTGCCTGGTGGGTGTGGGCATTCTCTGCAATCTCCCAGAGGTAGCAATCTAGGTCTAGCAAGAACTCAGTCATCCCCAGCTAATGGAGGGCAATGGACAAATCTGCAATGGATTGTCAGCAGATATTGTTTAGGATGGCAATAGCAGGGGAGTGGCAAGGGAGGATGGTAGAGATATTGGCAACTCTAGAGACTTGGAGATAGGTGCAGTAAAGTATGTATAGGGGAGAACCCATATCCAAGTGGGCTCCAATGGGTATAGCGAGATGAGAGTCTCGAATATAGAATGTGAGGGATTGCATTATGGCTTTGTCAGGGAATTCCTCTCTGAGTCTAAAGGCAAAAGGGGGTACATTAATGGACAGTATAGGGGAAAGAATTGTAGCATAAGAAGGATCAGTGGCCCAGCCTGAGTTTGAGATAACAGAATCACAATCAGAGTTAGATGTAGACAAACAAGGACAAAGGAATCAGAGGGTACATCGGAGCAAGGCATGGCAGTTGTCATTTGGTGGGAGAAACTAGAGGAAAGACTTTGGGGTGAGCTCATTTATATGTGGTGAGGAGAGTTTGGGTGTGTTTGAGCTCAGCTTCTTTTACCTAGGAGTCTTCCTCCACAGTATATCCTTTCCATCAGATCAGGAAGCAATGGGAAGATGGGGTTCTGTGACGAGATAGGATCCATTCAATTTCAAATTCTTCTTCTCCTGCGATAAGGTCAGGTGGTGGCACAGGGAAGTTCTTTCTGTGGATGGTGTTCTCCTGATACAGTAATAGGAGAGAAGTGTGGAAGACAGGGTGTATCTTCCACATCTTGGGAAGTTGGAGTTTATACAATAAGGGAGATAGGACTTGGATTACTTCAAAGGGTTCTTCTATTTTGGGTGTGAATTTCAGGGAGGTGAGGTCGTGTGTCAGATTTCTGGCTTCAAGCCAGACTTTGTCTCCTTTCTTGAAGGGTTTAAACCCTTGTCTGCTTTGTCTAGCCATAGTCATCCTTGCTAGTTCATGGGCAGCAAGGGCTTTGTTTCGAGCAGCAGTAAGGGACTTGAGACAGAGTTCAATGGATGGGAGAGGTATTTCAGCAAGGATTGTGGGAAGAGGGCATGGTTCGTAACCCATCATTAAGAAGAATGGAGATTGCCCGGTGACAGAGTGGGGATGGTGATTATGGGCAAACTCAGCATGGGAGATCATCTCAGACCATGTGGTGGGGTTACTTCCACAAAAAATCCATAGGTAGGTTTTAATTTCCTGATTGACTTGTTCCATCTCTCCATTGGTTTGTGAATGGTATGTGGTGGGAAGGGAAAGGGAGTATCCAAGGAGTTTTCCAAGCTCTTTGACAAAAAGGGAGGCGAATTGGGGACCTCTGTCAGATATAATCTTGTTATAGAGGCCAAAATGGGTGTATACTTTGTGGAAAAAGAGGGCAGCAATTCCCTTGGTGGTGATAGACTTTTTAGTAGGGCAAAGGATTACCCTCTTCATAAGTTCATGGTCGACCACAACCAATAAGGAGTCAAACACAGTGTCTGAGGAAGTAGGAAGGTCAGTGATAAGATTGAAGAAGATCTGTTGAAAGGGGTGTGTGCAGGAAGATGGGATTGGTGATAAGGAAGGGATGGTGGGGTGCATGTTGACCTTATTTTGCTGGCAAGTGGTGCAGCCTTTGACATATTTTTGGATGTATTGGGCTAATCCAGGTTATCAAAATTCCATGAAGACAAGTTGCCTCATTTTAAGATATCTAGAGTGCCTGGGCTGTTTTGTGGTTGTGGCAATGCTGTAGGATAGAGCAGCAAAGGGATTCATCAGGGGGTACATAGACACATCCCTGGTAGGTAAGAATTCTGTTAGCCATTTGCCAGTCAGAAAGGTAAGAACAGAACATGGGAGGGATGTCACCATCAATGGCCTGTAAAGCTTGGAGGACAAGGCAGTCCAAGGCAGAAGAGGAGGAAATGTGGTCTGCTAAGGTGGCATCAATGATTTGCACAAACATGAATGGGGGTAATAAGGTTACTTCTGCATTGTCCACATCAACTCCTTTGGGGAGGAGGTCAGGGCATCTAAATAGGGCATCAGGGGTGATGAGGAGTTTTCCAGGAAAGTGGATCATTTTTAGATCATAGTCCATGAGGTCGAGAAGCCAGCAGGCTTGGTGTTGGTTCAGAGTTTGGGCTTTTCTAAAATAGGTGAAACTTTTGTGGTCTGTGAAGACCTGAACCAGAAATGGAGATCCAAGAAGGTACTATTGCCAAGACTTCAGAGCATGGATGATAGCAAGGAGCTCACAATCATAGATGTCATAGTTCCATTCCACAGATTGGAAGGTTTGGGAGAGATAGGAACATGGATGCCAGTTGCTGTTGATATCAATTTGAAGAAGGACTGTGCTGGAGGCAAACTTCAAGGCATCTGTAGCAATAGCAAAAGGGGCAGAGAGATTGGGGAGGCAGAGGACTGGTTTAGAAAGAAAGAGGTCTTTGAGGGATTGGAATGGGAACTCACATTCATCATTCCAGAGCCACTTAGTGTCTTTCTTGGTGAGGTCAAACAAAGGGCATGCAATGGTGTTCAAAGGCTTTCTTGAACTTCTCTATATACTCAGTGAATGTTCCCATAGAGAAGGTAGTGCTGGTAATGGTGCTTTCCCAGAAGGTGGCAGCCCAGATAAGGGCAGACCCTTTAATCATGTAGGAGAGGGCGAAGGCCACTTTCTTGGCCTCAGTGTTATATATGTCCTGGTTGACGGTGAGGTAGAATTGGACAGTGTTAAGCCAGGTCATAGCCTTATTGTAGGATCCATCAAAGGCCTCAGGGGCACCGATGCAGAGTTTGGTGGATTTCAAAGACATACTAGATGTTACTGTGGTTGGATTGAAAGAGGGATTGAAGCAGCAGCTGATGGTGAAAGGGAGGCGACTCATAGTGGGGATAGGGGATGGAGGAGTGGAGGGGCAGGTGGCTGTGGTTAGCTGGGAGAATTCAGCAGCAAGCTGCTGGGCTTCTTGGTCTTTCTCCATGGTAGGAATAGGAAGATCAGAGTCAAGGTTATCATCTTCTGATAATGGTTCAGAGGTAGATCCTGCCCTATATTGGAACAGGAATAAGGGAAGTCTGGACAACCTGGTGAAGGACAACCTGGTGGTTGCCTTATAGTAGAGTTAGATCTTTTGTTATACTTCGGTGGAAGCATAGACTCAAAACCCTTCAAAGATTCAAGGTGTCATTTGGGATTTAAACGATGTTGAGCAGTTCAAGGTTCTTGCTCTGAGGGAGGTACTCATGAAGAGATACTTCATCCTTAAAGTACAAGATCAAGGGTTCAAGGTATCACCCTGATATGAAGCAACATCAAGGTAACTACCTTGATTAAGGTAGAGATCAAAGGGGTTCAAGGTAGTTGAGTACAATGAAGGGGTTAGATAGACAATATCTAACTGAGGAATACAAGTGTAGTATCAAGGGTTTATATATGGCAAGATACAGCACATTAAGGGCAGGCATGGAATAGTGAAGAATGAGAGAGAACAAATGTGGATACTATGGATGATGTAATCTGCAGCAATGGTTACATTGGCTAAGTAGTGGAATATTCTGTCATAGGATGGAATAGATTGGAATGTGGGATTTCTACCGTGTGAAAATGAAGTCTGGATGGGAAGCGGTAGTTTCCTGGAATACAAGATTAATCAAGGTGTCAAGGTAGGCTAGGCATGATCAAGAAAGAGAAGAGGATGAGCATAGACGATACAGCAAGTCATAACACATACAATGAATGAGAATGAAGTCATATGACAAACCAATATGAATTGGATAGAACAAAGGAGTTCCACTGGAAGTCTGAATAACAAATAAGCTATACAGCCACAATAAGAACCAAGAATCTGAAACAAGATCTGGTCTGAAAGAACAATACTACAGCACACATTGTGCACAGTCATGACATCACTGATGTCAGCAAAAAAGGACAAACAATGACATCACCTATGATGTCATGAACCTAGACTATTGGCAGGAAGTCTGAAGATAAACTGGAGTCTTCAAAGAGGACCTCTCTAGGAATGCAAGCTTATCTCCCTAGTGTTAGAAGAGGAAACTAAGTGTCAACAGCAACAATGAATAGCTGGGGCTGGCACCCAGTCTACAAGGAGTGAAGTGAAGAAAGTGAAGTGAAATGTAACAACACTTAAGCAGCTTGTCCACTCAATAATCTTACAAAGAAAAAATCAACCCTTTGAATGAAAGGAAGCTCAACAGAAAGCATTTGATGATCTCAAACACAAGTTTACCACCACCCCTATCATTGTATTCCCAGATATTGATCAAAAGTTTCAACTTGAGACTAATGCTTCAGACTTCACTACAGAAGCCAGGCTATCCATTGAATTAGATGGCAAATGGCATCCAGTTGCTTACTCTTTACACTCTGTCACCAGACGAACACAATTACCTGATTGCAGACAAAGAGATGCTAAGTGTAATCTGAAGCTTAGAAGAATGGAAACACTATCTAGAAGGTGCTCATCATGAATTTGAAGTATGGAACAATCATGCCAATCTTCAATGGTTTATGAAATGACAAGATCTGAACTGTCAACAAGCATGATGGGCTCAGCATCTATTCAGATTCAATTTCAAATGGGTACACAAGACAGGTGCTCAAATGGGTGAACCACATGCCATATCAAGATGAGAAGATCACACAATAGGAAAAGAAGACAATAACAAAAATGGTTCTTGTCATTACCCCTGAAGATTGCATACACTTCCATAAACATCACTACTGATGCTGATGACATCAAGAATCACATTCAGAATGCCACCAGAAAGATTCATGAGTCTAGCATCATCTCCCAATCCAAATAACACAAGATCTGTATGGATCTAGATGGAATTCTCTATACTAGAGAAGAACAAATGCTCATATCCAATGATCAAAATCTTAGAATGGAGATTATAAGGCTACATCATGATACTCCAATTCCAGGACATCCAGAAATGTCCAAGTTAGTCAAGAACTATATGTCCTGATGTGACCGATGTTACAATCTGCCTCTGATTTTGTTCTGCCATACTTATTTCCATCTTCCACCTCCTCTCCACTGCTATCTGGGGAGTCTACTCTGATGGTTGGGACCACTTTCTCCTCCTCTTTAGTCCCTTCTCTGTTGACCTTGTCACCCTCTAAAACCTTCCCTAAGCCATTCTCATTCTGACTTCCACTCTACTTGGAAGGGAGTACCATTCATACAGATCTTATCTCCTCATGTCTTATCTCTTCACATCCTATCTCCTTTTGTCAGACTTATACTCCTTAGTCAGTTCTCTTGTGCTGACTACATGTTCCCAATTACCTTGTTGTTCTATACCTTTCTCTGACGTTCTCCAATTAATGACATGGCCCTTCTCACTGTACACTACTTATAGTACTCTCATCAAGTACTTGTCTTCTCTCTATTCTTGGTCTGCACAATTCACACCTCTCAAGTCTCCTAGTTCCTAGTCTTGATCTCAGTTCTTGTCTTCTTGTCTTGAGGACATTGAGTCTCTTCATAAGTACCTTCCTTGAGCACAAGTCCTCAGAGGACACTTGAAGTCATCAAGTGTAACAACCAATGTGCCTGATTCAAAAGATCTAATCAACCTTCACCAGGTAAACTACAACCACTTGAAACTCCATCAGTCCCTAGGACAGAAATATCTGCTGACTTCATTACAGATCTACCTGAATCAGAAGGATTTGACAGCTATCAGAACTCAAAGGTATCCAACTAGTGCAGGGACAAGAAGGGATTGACTCTGTGGGAGACTCACAGAGTGTTCTTGGGATAGTGGTTGATGATCAAGTGTTGGAATAGAATAAGAGCAAGATGATAGTCTTGATCTTATGTAGTGGAAGTGAGGAATGAATGGAAGTATATCCTGTTAAGAAGGAAAGGACAGGCAGTAAGGCCTTCCTTATATACAGACAAGATATGTTTGTATCTGTATACTATGTAGTATCTATAAGAGGTAAATAGAAAGTAGAATGATGATAACAAATAGTGTCCAATGGGATCACTATTTCTTATCCTATATCAACAGAGATAAGGAGCTATTCTGGGAGTAATATGAAATAGCAATAAGAGATAAGAAGATAAGAGATATATCATGATGTCATAGTCTAGACTTGTTCTAGAACCAGACTCATGTTCCACTCAAGATGCACAGTCTCTTTAGTAGAAGTCTGAAGTCTGAATACTGTGATCTTCTCAACAACAGCATCTTAGTAGTTGCTGACCACTTCTCCAAAGAAGTTGAGTTTATTCCATGCAATAAGACAGTTATTGCATTGGAAACCACAAAGCTCTACCTTTGCAATATCTGGAAACTGTTGAAGTTAGCAAATGGTGTGTGGTAGTACAGCCACCATATTACATAATCATGCAGTATTTAGAACATTCATACTGTACCTTCTACTTTAGTGACTTACTAGAGTATTCTACAGAAACAACATGGTCTTTCTACAGGAATTGTATCTAATCAAAGGCCTCAATTCACTTCACAGGTTATGAAAGATGTAAATGATTAGAAATCTGACCTTGATTTTCTGCATCATTCCACCCTCAGACCAATGGTCAAACAGAAAGGATCAATAGAGATCTACAACAATACCTTCATCTCTCTACTTGTGAAAAACAGAATGAATGGGTAAGTTGGTTGCCTATGGCACAATTCTCTTACAATAACTTGCAACCTCAAAATCACCTTTCAAAGTTACCAGATCCTATCAGCCATGCATGGGCTTTGAGCAAAGAGTGACCAAAGCTCCAGCTGCTGAAAAATTTACTAAACAAATGCAAGCTATTCTAGAACAAATGAGTAATCTAGAGAAAGCTAAATTACAAATGAAGAATCAGGCCAACAGATATAGATCTAACACCCCTGATTACCAAATTGAAGATAAAGTTTGGCTTTCTACTGAGAATCTCAAACTTACCTGATTATCACATAAGCTAACAGAACATTGGCTTGGACCTTACAAGATTATGAAATGAATTGGAGATAATGCAATAGAATTGTGCCTTTCAAGATCTATGTGAATTCACCCAGTAGTAAATATCTGCCAGGTTAAATCATCAAGGAATGCCTTAAAGGGCAAGCCACATATAAACCTGGACCATTGGAGATTACTAAAGATAGAGAGATTGAATATGAAGTGGAACACATTATAGATTCACAATATAAAGGAAATCACCTGGAATACCTCATACATTGGAAAGGCTACACTAATGAGGATTGAATATGGGAACCCAAATCTAATCTAAAGAATGCACAAACTACAATCAAGGATTTCCATCAATCCTATTCTAGTACATCTCAACATTTAGCTATGTCACAGGCCATCTTCTATTCCCTATTTGTGTTTTGTGGAAAACCAATTCCAGAAATTAGCCAGAATTGCCTACTCTTTGATCACTTAAATGTAGCCCCTGGGCTGTGACAGGGTGACCAATGCATTGATCCTAGGTGCACCCCTAAGGGTACACCATGCACTAATCCCTGAAATCCAGTTGAGCCTTGCTCCCACAAATCACTTACAATGGAATTCACACTTGACATTTCACCCTACATCCTCAAAATACTCCTATGCATTCTTATTTTATTCTCTTTCAACACCCTTATGTTTCTCTCTACTCTTCTATCCTTTTGGACCAATATGCTTATATTTATCTTCATTCTTACCCTTATTCTCACTCTATGATCAACAGCAATCTGTCATCTTGAAACAGGGCTTTCACTTGATCTTCACATTTGGTATGGAGGTCTCAGATGAGATCTCCTTAGCTTTGAAATTCACCCAAATAGATATTAGTGGTGTTCACTTAAATTTCTGGATGGCTGTGATGTGGCTCTTATTTGGCACTGAAATGTGGTAATAGTCTCATTGGAGTTCTAAAAACATGCCTTCCCTCAGACAACACCCCCACCATTCTGCACACCTTTCTTCCCTTGCTTGTTCCTCTATAATGGCTGGTGCCAGCTCAAAAACTCAGCAAGCAAATGTCAGGGCATTTTCTGAGCCTTTGGTCTGTGTTGTTCCATGCAAATGCTCACATGATCTGGGAGGGCCCTGTGGTAGTTGGTTCTGCTGCAGGTACTGCATGGCAGCGATAAAAATCCCAACAGGTCAAATTCACAAAAGGGTGCCCCTCTGATTAAGTGCCTGTGGGTGATAGCTTATCAGGTGCACACTGGGTGTGAAGTCTCCCCACCCCCCACTTGCATTTCCCCCCTCTTGCAACCTGTCACACCAGAGGTGGCACCTTGGGCTGGCCTTGGCTTTGCCCTCTGCATAGGCCTACTCCTCTGGTAGCTGATCCCCTAAACAGCCTTGGAAGGGTGGACGGTCGGGATAGCAGTAGCCCTCTGATGAGAGCTTTCACAGGCTTGAAACCACACCTTCCCATCTCTTTTACCCACCTCTGCTCGTACTATACATGCCCATGGTGGCCCAGCCCCAATCCTTGGAGAGGGGCGACAGACAGACGAGCAAGTAGGGGGACAGTCCGAGCACCTCCCTTGCACACAGACTCAGGGCTGGGGGCCTTTGGCCCCTAGCCCACCCTCTCCAAGTTGTCCAACCTGTTTCAAGGCCCCCTAGCAGGACCACATGGGGCAGAGGAAAAGGCAAAGCCCAGGGGGTGACCAGATCATTACTCACCACATCCTCCAAATCATCAGCTCCAAGACCTCCTAATATTGTGTGGGATAAGGCTTGTATCCAAGAGCTGGTATCCTGGCTTGTAACTCACCCCACTAACAGACATATCTTGTATTATGATCATAATCAAGCTGGATCTGCTGCCCCCCTTCCCCCCAACCAGCATCCCTCTGGAAGACAGAAAAAGGACATCCACACAGTAATTTTCAAGCACATTTTCAATGGAAAGGATCCTGAATACACAAATGACCCAGATACTAGTAGGTTTATGGTGTCTGTCAGTAACTGATTGACTGCATATGGCTATTGTCTTTGAACCTTTTGCAGTCTTTCCTAACTTCCCATTTGATCTACTAGCATGAAGCATGACTATCAGAAATGGTGTGACCAACTTAAACAAAATGAAGCAGGTGTTCATCCTGATAATCCTGCTCCAAATTTGATGAGTACATATATCTGGTTCTTTGTATCCCTTGTTCATAATATAATTTATCCAATAGGTCACATCTGATTTGAATTTCCTCACTACAACAATATTGACACAATCTGGTGTGGGTTTCTGGGGTTCAACAGTGACCTCATTTCTTCTGATCCCAATGTCAATCATGCTCAACAATTATTAACCCTTGTGCAAATTAGCTCTGGCAAGAAGACCAATCCTCCAGTTTTCCCTCAAGAGGATGGCATGGATGGCATGGAGAATGAGGCACAGAACAACATGAATTATGGACTTGCAGATACTATGACTGGAGACAATGACAATGAACTCAATCTTGAAGTTGATGATGCCAATATGTAGGTCAATGATGGCACCAGCTGGCAATCCAATGTGCCCCAGGTTGGTGGAGATGCTGATGAGCTGCCAGTCCCTATCAGTGATTCTGTTACTGGAGTACAGGTACATATCAAGCATGCAGGATAGTTCATTAACATTAAATGATCCCTCTAGCACCATTCAATAGTTTTGGCTCAAACTGCTGTTCAGGCTAGTAGTGTGTCATATTCAGGGTTGTCAGCTAAGGCTTTTGGCAAGATGAGAATGCCATCTGCAGATTCTTAGTCTGCTTTTTGTCAACAGCAAACCCCCTATGTGCACCCCACACATTCCACTTGTTCTTCCATTAGCCTTCCCTCTACTAGTGCAACCTCTCTGGGTCCTGGCACCCTCATTCCCACTGGCACTGGCAACAAAGCTGCTTTCACCTCTGCATATGTTAAGAATGACCAATTAGAGAAGCTTAGTGACTTCATGCAGGAGACAGAGAACCACATTGAGGACAAGGATGATTAGTGCACCTGTTATTACATTGCAAAATTGAATTATGCTACTCAAGACAAGGAAATTGAGATGCAACATAACCAGATGGCTGAGGAGCAGGCCAACACTGGTATTGCCCACTGTCAGGAGCTTGATCACATGAAAAAGGACATCAAGTAGAAGAATGCTAAGGAAAGTTGCATTGCTCAACAGGTGGAGATGCTGTGGCTGCAGATTCAGCTGGAAGAAATGCAGCAAAGAGCCCATTGAATCCTCATTGAGTGGATCTCACAATCCCTTTTGTCATGCAATGGAGGTCATTACTGCCATCATATTTCCTCTCCTTATCACCACTGTCCAAATCTTTCTTGTCACCACCACTGCTGAATCTTTCTTGTTGCCACCACCACCAAATCTTCCTTCAAGTTGTCACCACCACTGCCAAATCTTTCTTGTTGCAACTGCCACCAAATCCTTTTCATTGCTACCACCAACCAGTGACACAGACACTTTATATATGTTGCCACAAGTACTGTACTTTGAAATCAATCAAGGATACAGGTATCTTTCTACTCAAGGTCCCAGGTGTGTAACCAAACATGTTATTAGGTCTGCCCAGAATGCTGTCCTGGTGTCCCCTCAGGCACATCGACAACAATGAGTGCCACCAGATGGTATGGCTTAGCTCCCTCTTGTCTAGCCCATCCTGTTGTTTGTTAACACCTAACTCCTCTTCAAACTTGATAATCATGTTGTGGAGGATCACACAGCACTGAATTCAGTTCATAATGATTTTTATATTTGCTTGTGTTCATATGACTAACTGAAACTGGTGGAGGGACTGGAACCATCACTTCAACACTGCAAATGCATGTTCTACCTGGACACAAACCTTCAAAGAACACTCTCAACAAACAATTGCATATGGTACACTGGTATGTTACCTTCAACAAATACTTGTTGTAGACATTCCTTGACCATAATAGCCCTGCCAGTTTTGTCACCTTGAATGGTACAACACACCATATCTATGTCAGATATGCACTATCTGCCCAGATCCAGTGTTCTGGAGGGATCATTCCCTCTGGATTTTGTGTGATCTGTGTTTTCAAAAAGGCATGTGCATCATGCACACTGTCTGGATGGCCAAGACTGTAGTCAACAATATGCAAGTTATATACCATGATGACCACCTGCTAATCAAATTAGTGCATGACTTAGACAATGATAGTAATTTGTGGTATGTACCTGAAAATCTATCAGTATGTTGACTTCTTATCATCAAATATCTCTCCAAAAAGCACCAGCTTCTGGAACAATGGGATGGAGGAGCCATCAGTGGCAAAAATGCCATTCTGCCAACCTGGACAAGTTCTCTCCTCTATGAACTTGTGTGAGAGCTCCATGTTCTCCAAGTCAGGCAGCAGCATCTTGATGTATTCATTGTGATGAATGAGAAGGGCTATCATAACATGGTGCATGCAATTGACCACTGAGCCCACACTAACCCCTGCCCATTGTGCCATGTCTTCTGAGGAGATTGTGTTCCCATAATACCCTGCATGATTTAGGAAAATTGCAAGTTGGATTGAAATAGGCAGCTGTAAATTATTTGATTGAGAATGAAAGATATTGTTATTGTTTTCACAAATCTTGTCAACAATGCAGTCAAAAATTGCTGGGTCAACATACAACTTTTCAAGGCCAGAACATAGCAAAGTGTTTCAGAAGATGTAATTGTGGAGCACACAACAGCAGCACATACAAATGGTTCAAAAACCATGCTCTTTCCACTTCATCAAAATGCTGTAATTTCATCAAGGAGATGCTGGTAAGGCTCATCTCAATCATCCATGCTGTCCAAGTCTTGACTGTCCAAGTCTAATTCACTCTCAGAGTCAAGAATATCCAGAAAAATGAGAGGGAGGATAAAAGAGGAAGGGGAGATGATTATTGGCTTAAGTATACATATCATCATCTGTGTCCTGGTCACTATCTGCATCAAGATCAGAGTCATCAAGATCACTCTCCATGCTGGCCAGGGGATTTTGGTCCTTGGCATGTGCTACATGAAGGGCAGCAAGACACAGATCATTGAGTAGTTCTTGGCAGGCAGATGTACAAGGCATGGAAATTGGTGGATCTTATTAGGCAGTATTGTATTTTATTGTCCCTGTCATTCAAATGAAGGCAAGGCCCTTCATGTTCTGTTGTACTTGCATACAGTGCTATTTGACACATGTGAGTTGGCACCAGTCCTCAGTATCATTGGAGTCATCTGGATTCTTGAGCTTGAAAACATTCAACATTTTAGAGCATTTCCAAGTGACCCTAAAGCTTAGAATAGGGCAATAATTGCCAACTTGAATACCATTATTGGCAATCATGGGATAAAGCTTGGAATAACCAAGAAGAAGAAGATCAAATACCCAGAGCTACAAATCTCAGACCACTCAGCCTGAACCCCTATATGCTCAACCCTAATGAAAACCCCTATGATGATGATAAACCAGGAGACCAATACTGGAATAACAATAATGTGGATAATTGGGCAGAACAAGGTTGGGGATTAACAGTGCAAGATCATGAAGATTGACATTAGGCCAATCATTCAGATAATGTGACCTTCCCTGATCCCAAACTGGAACCGGAACCAGCACTGGGAAACAATTGTGCTTATTAGGAAAACCAATTCAATGACCCATGGTGGATACATATTGATGAACTCACAAGGATGTTCTACAATCATCTCCCACTTTTTCCTGGAACATTGGGTACTAGTAAACCCTCCCTTGATCAAAAAGCACCACAATCTCCTAATTCATTGGTGATTTCATCATCAGTGGAGATATTGGAAACAACCCTGGAGCCACCGGAAATCTTGAACACAGATCCCAAGCAATCAGAAAGCTTCCCAGACCCTTTCAATGAAATAAACATTGATCCCATTCCAATATTAATTTCCTCCGACACCCAATGAAACTAAATACCACCAGTTAATGATCAATCTGAAGCAGGCCCTTCTTTCCAACCATATATTCAATCCCACACATATATATAATCCAATGGTATTATGATCATTCCCCTATCAGAGGTCCATATCATTTGTTCAGGAGATGAAGATATCACAGATCAATTCCCTCTGAATTGCAATGGGTTATGGATTGTAGAAACTGACAGAGAGTGCAGTCTTAGAGCATTTGCTGAATAATATATGGCTAGACACCCAGATTGAAAAGCACAACAAAGTACACTCCTCAATGACAGTCATTCAGAGTCTGACTCATAGAGAGGGGGTGGTGTTACATTTTCTTCTAACCCTTAGTAGTTACTTCACATATTGTACACTTTAAGTTACTTTCCCACAATTAGTCTGAGCTTGATTGAGCTTGACTGAGCATTCCCATGCTTAAGCTCAATGTTCCCACACATAGGAATCAGTCACTCTCTTATCTGCCTCATGGTTATCTCATGTATTTCAGCTCTGCACACTATCTCTGCCTCATGTTACCTTATGCTCATCCTCATGTACATCTCTGACTCAACATGACTCCCCTTCATCCACTAGGATATGATCCAGTTATCTGGGCTGTACACACATGTATTCTACATGGTAAACTAGACACAGGATATCATAGATCTACCATCCACATGTACAAACCTTAGAATAGTATATAAAGGCCCAGGTGAATGACTGGACTTCCCAGTCTTGTTCATTTGGAGATTTCCCACTGTCCACTGTCCACTGATTTCTTGCCCTGCTTGTGCCAAGCAAGACTATCAGCTCTTCAGTGAGTCTGGCCATTTCACATCAAGCTTGCAATGGAGCTCACAAATACACAGGAAACATTTGTTAAAGAAGCAAAGAACATAGTGGACAAACATGGCCAATAAGGTTACTGTCTATTATCATGCATGTTATACTAATCATCACATCCCCCCAGACTTTCCTAGACCTTCCAGCTTCCCAGCTCTAGATCTTCTAATAGTCACAGACCTTCACAGACCTTCCAGCTTCCCAGCTCTCCAGACCTCTAGATCTCCTAGTAGTCATAGACCTTCACAGACCTTCCAGCTCTCCAGCTCTCCAGACTTCCAGCAATCTCAGATCTTTCTAGATCCTTCCAGATCTTCTAGTTTTTTCAGTAATATCTGTGCCATCAGCAAAGTACCTTCTCTAATCCTAATCCTAATCCTAATCCTTGTTCTAATTCTCATTCTGATTCTAATCCTTGTCCTAATTCTAATCTTTGTCCTAATTCTTGTTCTAATCCTAATCCTAATCCTAATCCTAACAGACAATCTGTCTGACAATGGTGTAGTAAATAAGTGTAAAAAAAATACAAAGTGTGTTGCAATAAGTGTATACAAAGTATACATAAATGTGTAGTCAAAGTGTAGTAAAAAGTGTAGTAAAAATGGACTAAAAGTGTAGTCAATGTGTGGCAAAAGTGTAGCAAAGTGTAGTAAAAAGTGTGGTAAAAAGTATAGTAAAAGCAGACTAAAAGTGTGCTCAAAGTGTAGCAAGAGTGTAGCAAAAAGTGTAGTAAAAGTGGTCTAAAAGTGTAGTGAAAGCATAGCAAAAGTGTAGTCAAAAGTGTAGCAAAAAGTGTAGTAAAGGTGTAGTAAAAGTGGACTTAAAAGTGTAGTACAACTACTCAAGGTCAGAGATGTAGTCATATATATCAAATGCTATCTATGATAAAAGGTCCCATAGTGTAATGGTTAGTGTGTTGAACAGTTGCCATTTTTGGCAAGTCCTGAGTTAAATCCTTGCTATATGACATATTTATAATTCCTACTATGTCAGTAGTGGGTTTTATGGGGTGAGGCCCTTCAAAACCTATTTGGCAGTGAAATGTGCATTCCCCCTTTTTTGATAACTTGTTTGAACTGGTTTGGCTATGCCTGGGCCAATTGTCTTGCATTTGAACTGATACTGGTGCCAGTATGTTCCACATGTTGAAATTCTGAAATTCTGATTTCTGGATCAGTCAGGTGCCTGCCTTCCTCTTCCTCCATTGTCATCATGTTATGTCAAGGCCTGTACTATCATCTTTCCATCATGTTCCTTAATGGAAACACAGTCAGTGGCTGGTTTGATGATAACATTTCATGGTGTCGAGCATCCTCACATGCTGTGTTGCATTGCAGTGTTTCATCTCACAGTGGGTACCCTTGTGCTATTCTTTCAGTCTACTAATGATTTTGCTAATGCTGGACTTAGACAAAATTCATTTGAGTGTGATTAAGTAATCTGATAGTAGTCAGCCACACTGCAACTGAGTTGCCTCATTCACCACTCCACACCACCACCACAGCTGTTGTAATTAGTCAGGGAAAGATGAATGGATGCTAGGAAACTCTTTTCAATCTTTCCTCCAGGCCCAATTTAACTATAAGCTGGTGATGGACAACACACCTACCAGATCAAACAATAGCATTGCTAATGAGTGAGTGAGAAAACTTAGCTAATTGGATCCCTGGTTGTTCTTCCAATCTTGAATAATCTATTCAGAGAATAGGGTTGGCTTCTTCCTAGTATATGGTGTTGGTATTGCTAATGTTTATTAGCAACTGGTGTACAATTGAGGCTAATCAAAGTCTGACTAGCAAAGGTCTAAGCTTCTGTGTCCTTTCCTGCTTGAAGCATGGGAGCTGTGGCTATGTGGGAAGGCTTAGTAATATAGGTTACCAGGTGTAGTAATTTCTGAGATAGTCAGTTCCTAATGTCTGATAGTTGTTGAGTTATAGCAAGCCTAGCAAGACTTAACTAGGGAAAATATCACAAGGCATTTTGTGTGAGAGTTAGTTATCAGATGTGGTGGGACAAGTATGGGAAAAATCCCTTAAGGTTCACTCAGTTCACACTCAATAAGGCTTAGTAATAAACCTCTTTATTGGGAAACTGAAGTGCTGATTGCACTAGTGTGCATTAACAATTACTAGATATTCCTAGATTAGATTTATCTAGGTTACAATTGCCTTTCTGCTGGAGTGGCTATCCAGTAAGTGTAGCTTATATAATCAGGTAAGTGCCTGATTAGTAAACCTTCCTCTTTAGTACTAGCTTTCTGCTTTAGTGCTAGTCCAAAAATGGGAAATAGTATACACAAGGTTGGACTAGTATAAGTGTTATTATCTAATCCTTAGATCTAATCTCTGCTCTGAGGGGGGATCTTATCTTGTCTTATCTGTGCTTTCAGCCCTCCTTTTATGCTACTTTACAGGAGGCTGTGTAGGCATGGGAATCACAAAGGTAATGCATGAGCTAATAATGCCATTCATTAATGGTGGAAATGGTTCCCATATCAACATTGACAGGCATAGCCTCAGTAGGCTATGCTGGGCAGTGTTCAGGGTCATCAATGCACAGGTTTGATGGGGCTATGTATAATAACCTTGGACTTGAGATCTAAACCTTAGATTTAATCTGACTCTTTCTGGGCCAAGATAAATCTGGTCTAATTAAGGGTCCATGGGAATGATATGCACTTATTCATCCAATGCCATGTCTGAGTGGCAATTATGGCAGCACTCTAAGTAAGGCAATGGTCATGTGCTTTAGTGGCTATACAGTCAGGTGACCTGAGAGCATGTGATCTGTGCCTACTACATAAATTATGCTAGTCTAATTAGCAATCATAATACTAGTAGTCATTCTAGAGTGGTTCTCAGAGATTTGTAAATATCTCAGAAACAGATAATGGTGATCAAATGAAACTTGGGGGGATGATAGCATAGGGTACTGGCTATTTGTAGCCAGAAGAACTTGATCATAGGATATGTACATAACTCAGCACGTTATGATTTTTGTGCAGGTCACCATGCCACACCCCATACCCCACACCATCATGTCTGTGCCTCATCCTCAACCACCTCGCCCACCTGATGACAACAACATAAGGACAAGGACAAGGACAGTGATGCACCCTTTCCCTCTCCTTCATCTTGAAATGATGCAACAACAACAACAACAACACACCCTAGCTCAGGCCCTCTTCCCTGCCCTTGTCTCCTTGCTGATGATGTGAGGATGCAAGGAGGATCCAATGGCAACGACAAGGATCACAATGCACTCTGGCTCTCCCTCTCCCTCTCCCCCTCCCTTGTCTCTTTGCTGACAATGTGATGGCAACATGCCCTTGCCCTTGCCCTCACCCCCTCATCTCACAATGATGACACAACAGCAATACACCCTCACCCTTACTATCACCCTCATCCTCCCCCACCTCATCTTGTGATGATGACACAATGGTGACACACCCTCACCCTCACCCTCACCCTTGCCCTTGCCCTCCCCCCCTCATCTCATGACAATGACACAACAGCAACATGCCCTTGCCCTTGCCCCTCACCCTCACCCTCACCCCCTCCCTCATCTCCTCACCAACAACATGAGGACAAGAGAATGACAACAATGCAATATGCCCTTACCCTGATGATGACAACAACAATGGATGATGCAACAAGAATGAGACTGACAAGGACAATGAGGACAATGAGGACGACAAGGCCCCCACCACTCATCCCACAGCAAGGATGGTGACAACAATGGTGACAAGGCCTCTATAGGACAAAAAGCCCACAGACAACAACAATGTGCCCTGCTCGCCCATCCAATAACAATGCAATGACACAATGAAGACAATGACATGCCCTCACTGTCATTCCCTCCCTCACAATGCAATAACGATGAGGACACAACAATGCACCCTCATCCTTTCCCTATCTCTCCCTACAACCACAAAACAGCCAATTCCCAGTAGTATAAATTTTATTGTATTAGCTACAAACATACATTGAATTTATTTCTTTTATCTTACACTGGTGTGATGAAAAAGTAAGTATGAAAAAGTGAGTAGTGGGCAGGCACCTGTGGCACCTGGCTAGTGCTAGTGCTGTATAGGAGTGCATAGCAAACATGGCTGCTGGGAAAAGCTGTCCAGCATGGATCTAGCTGTGTGACTTTGTGTGCTGTAGAGTGCTCCACAGCACTCCATAGGAAAAAGTGGTTTACTGATATAATGTAAAGACAGTAGGATCAACACAATGTACAGGAAATTACTGCACAATTGTATTCTGAACCAAATTCAATAACTTGAATGTGAAAGGGGGAGGGTGAACTCAAGACATTACGAATCTGGTCCTGCACACCATCTTGCACAGCCAAATATATACTCACTTACTGATCATTAAAACCCAAAACATAGTGGAGCAAGGGGCTAAGACCCCCTAGTGAACAATCAACAACTGCAAGAAACCCATTATTGGGAATTATTGATTGGTTTTGAACTCAAAGCTGGATCAGCAGACTGGTGATTGCATTGACAGATTTTCAGACTCCTGGTACCTATTGACCAATGCAAAACATATCCAAACAAAGTTGAATTGTTGATATGTCCTGAGACATGATAGTAGTGGGTTTTGCCACAGATGCTGGTGTGTCGCAGTTATTTCCATTTGGCCACTCCAGAGTGTACTAAAAGTGGACACAAAGCATACTAATAAATGTAGGATTAGGATTAGGATTAGAAGTGTAGTAAAAGTGTAGTAAAAGCATGTCAACAAATGTAGGATTAGGATTAGGATTAGGAGTGTACTAAAAGTGTAGAATTAGAAATAATAGTGTATTTTTAATCCTACTATGAATGTACTAGAAGAGTGCTGTCATAGTACTGTCCATATCTGGACAGTCTAGGACAGTCTAAGACAGCTAGAGGCCATCTAAAGACAGTCTGTGACAGTTGGAGGCCATTTAGACAGAACTAGCCAGTAGGAAACCTTGCTAGGGGGTACTAGGAGAACTGGGACTCTGTCCAGTCATATCCAGCTCTGTCCAGATGAGGGTTAGTTTGCTGATGTCCTCTTGAGGGACTTTTCCTCCTTTGTAGCTGTTGTAAACAACTTTCCCTTGACCTTTTTCTTGATGGTAGAGTAGACCATAAGAGTTACTAAGAAGGAGTGCTCCTCAGGCTCCTCTGAGTGTTGTGTTGGTGATGAGGGCATTGGTTCAAGGCAGTGACTGTGTACATACACTCACAAACTGTAGTTGTTCACACAGGTGGGTTTGGGATCTCACCCCAGCCATATCTGAGGTGTGACTTTTTGAAATTTCCGTTCCACATTGCTTTGAAAAGCAGTGTAAAGGAAGGGCTGAGTCATGGCAAGTCTCCATTCCTGAAACAGTAATCCTTGCATACCATGGACAAGTCAATCCATGGATAACAAGAATAACTCAATCCTTGTTATTTCACCAGCAGTTATCCCTGGTGCATCCTCCGGCTTTCAACCTACCAAATGCCACTCACCAGCTCACTGCCCTCTCTCTTGTGTCAACACACACTGCATTGACACTAGAGAAAGACATGGGTATCACAGTATCAACCCATACCCATACCCACCTCTTACCCATATCCACCAACTCATGGGTCCCTGATTTTGTGGGTAATGCAAATGGGTACATGGGCACCAACCCATGGTGGGTTGACCCAAGGGTTTATATGTACTAGATACAAAAACATATGTAGGTACTAATCAATAGCATTCCATCCATCAGAAAGTACGAGCTCAAGAGCTTGCCTTGGGCCTTCAGCCCAAGGGGGGGTTAATGCTAATCCTAGTTTTTATGTGAAGGTATTTCTTAATGTAAGCGAATGCTCACTTCGGCACCTTCGGTGCCTGCACTTGCATTCGTTATTTGAGTAGATTATCTGAGTTCATATTATTATACTATAAATACTTGCTTTGACATCTTCAGTATCCATG